>JAMKCH010003545.1:0-36776 GCA_023653785.1 Ophioderma brevispina | reverse complement strand
GCCATCCGAATATATTGAAAATTTGACATTTCGTCCGGCGTCCAAAACATTAAATTACCTTATTCTAGCGATCGTTGATATCTTACCTACCATTGTGATGCAAATCTTGTCAACAAATGTGATATAAACATTGCAAATTGCGTCCAAAATAGAGCCGTAATGCTTGCGCCAACCAGGACCCATTCACTTTTCGGTCATTAGTTTGAATGGTTTTGGCCGGTTCGAAGTAAAAGTACAGTCTCCGTCACCTCCTTCATGAAAATAGTTGGTTTTGCATGGCCTTTAGGAACGTTAAGAGGTCGGATCTTCTACCAGTATTAAAGTACGCACTGTGTTACTGTTAGCCTCGATTTGCTGTGTTGTACGAAACTGTGAGAGCTGTTGCTTGGATGGAATTTCGAGTTGCCACCTTGGGGTAAATCTTAGCCCACAACAATTTTGCAAAATAACAACGGCCGCTAGCAGTCTAGATTTGATTTACGTCATTGGAATGTACGTGCATTTATTTGGCAAGTCTCCCCGGGGGCAGTATTCTAGTAAAAAAAAAAACTCTCACAATGACCATTTTTAATTAATGGCAAAATCAATTCATTTTGGTGAAAATGATACCTTCTCGGACGCACATACCAAATAATGCTAATGTCCATACGTGGATAAAAAAAAGTGTCCGTCCGTCATTATTTTCAATTTCAAATTTTGGTGAAGAGATATAATCATCTGATTTAAACTTTCATTCACACGTATATAGTGCAGGTCAATATACAGTGGAGATGCTCAGCGTGTTTTTTGTAATTTCTGACCTGCTAAGGAATACAAACCTTTGTACATTGTTTTTGTCATCGCGTATGGACCA
Source organism: Ophioderma brevispina (assembly GCA_023653785.1). Classification (NCBI taxonomy): domain Eukaryota; kingdom Metazoa; phylum Echinodermata; class Ophiuroidea; order Amphilepidida; family Ophiodermatidae; genus Ophioderma; species Ophioderma brevispina. The sequence continues at coordinate 35,923 of JAMKCH010003545.1, read as the reverse complement.
ATTTGCTCAGAATGCTAACAACCGTGGACAGAACTATTTTGAAGAAATATTTTCTAATAGTTTTGGGTTTCCTTAGAACAATGTTCAAGCTATAATACTAAACAACACCTTAGAAAGTTTGAAGGTAAAAACTAAGACCAAAAAGTCCGTTATGATGTTGTTTTTGTAAAAACGCCGCTACAAAATGGCATGATCCAAAGGTCTCCAACCCTTGTAACTTTTTTAAAACCATGGTCCAAAAATTGAAATATTTGGGATAATTCCTTAAAAAGGGCTTTTTTCCGATTTTCGCCTTGGAAACCCCCTTATTAACAGGAAGTAGTATAAATGGATATTCAGATGAAAGCCGATTTTTCTCATTATCTTCCTAAATTTCAGCTCCCAAAAATTCATAATAAAACAAAAAATGCCGGTTTAGTGGTTAAAAACATCAATAGTAGCACAGAGTGAAAGGTCCATTGCAACAGTGCAGTATCGCTTCTATATTCATAACCGCAAGTAGTTTCCCACGATACCTGGTGGTAAGTGAATGTGCAGGTGCCAGTCTCTCATATTAGTAGAGAAACATAACATGATTACAACTAAATCGGAACACCCACCTTTAAGTGATTTCACAAAAAAAATCTGAAAATTAAATCTTCCTTGATGCGAAACGATAAAACCGGTGTGAAAGCAGATATAGTACGGTAGGAGCCATAGTCCGGGGCTCCATAGACAGATAACGGAATAAGCGTGAAACTAATGTTGCGTAAAGAGTCAACTGAATCGATTGGTTCGGCCTTCAGCCCCCGTTAATTTTGCCGTTTTGAGCTGCGAAGCAAGCTCCTACAATCGCCCTGAAACTCTTGTTAGTTAGTGTTTGCGTCGTTCGTCCGTCCTTTCGTTACGGTAACATTAAAATGATGTATCCTTGAAGCGCAGTTTAGCCAGCTGTCCCGGTAATTATTTCGAACTAGCCGTTGCCCGCGCTTCGCGCGGCAACCGCTAGCTGATTTGAATGGGAGCGGTCACTACACGGGTTGATCACTATTCACATGACGCAATTTAAGAACTTACTGAATTTTCTCCAAGCCTCGTTTATTTTGCCTTTATATGCCTTAAATGTGTTATGTCAATAGCTGGTCAACATGAGCTTGAAGCCAGGGAACCTTTAATAACTTGCAAATTAAATGTGCACCGATGAACTCGCAACTCACTCCCAAAGACCCCCCCCCCCCCCCCCCCCCCCAGTTTGGTAGCTGTGGTCGGAGGAATGTTCTTTCTAGTGACGTAGCTAATACCGGGAATGAGGGAAGCCCTCGTGGGAAGAAATTTAGAAAATCGGGAAAGTTTGATGGTACATCTGAAAAAAACAGTCGTTTTTTGACGTTTTCCTTCGATCGGGATGAATTTCCTCTGAAAAAACGGGCTATCTCGCCCTGAACGCAGCTTTTGCCCCCTCGCCACGTATGGGTGCGTGCCAAATCTCTAAGGGCGCTGAAAGGACCAGCTCCCATAGATATCTAACGGGATTCCTTCTCTATTAAACGGTTCAAGGGTTGAAAAGGGCGGGGGGGGGGGGGGGGTTTAGTTGATGATGCTAATTTTAGGCTGTTCACCCAGTATCATTGTCACTGTATTTTTGAAACCATCGTCCAGCCAATTTTTTTCGACAATTTTGAAATCTTTCATCAAATCTTCACCAAGATCTACTTTTAGAAAATTGGTCGGCCAGCAAAAAAAAATCACCTTTTTAATGGGCAATTTTGGCTGTCTTCACACCGCAAGAAACCGTTTTTGCACATCACAAACAGTTCTTTTATCACCGAATGGCCCCTAGCTTTGAAAGCAACCAGCCTTAAGGTGAAACCCATATTTTCTACGTGGGCGGTTGTTTCCCGACGATCGGAGGTAAATTCAATTTTTAGGTGCGCTTTGTGCAAATTCTACCGAACAAATAATACTTTGTTAATATTTCCCGACTGAAATTCCAACGTTATAACCCAATAAGTGGTACATAGGGCCTATTGTGCAAATTTCTTGCTCCTTCCGGGCAGCAGAGCACAGATCGTGTGCATTCTTATAGGCCTATACCTTTGCTCCGACCCTAGTGCCTATTCTGCATTGTCCGTATCTGTTTTCCTATCCTCCCTGCAGGGCGGCGCCATGCAACACTTCTGTTTGTAGGGGGGGGGGGGTGTTTTCGTGGTAGGGGGGGGTGGGGAAGAAGTTCGTTACATATTTGGGAAACCCAAAAGTTTGGGCAGATTGTTAACAATTTTTAGTAGTCCCCAATTTTGCTGTTTTTTGGCCAAATTTTTTGATTTTTTTTGGCTCCCAAATCATCTATTTGTGCTAAAGATTATTATGTGTTTTTTTTCTGGCGGGGAGAGGGGGGGGACTTTCTGGCGCGGGGGGATACTGGGACAAAGAAAAAAAAACAAATGCAGAAATGCCACACCCCACCCATGCTCACCGGCACCGAAACGGCCGACCTGGGGGCCAGTCTGCATGTTCGGTATCTGTTCCCTGGCAGTGGCGCGGAATACTTCTTTTTTTTTTTCGGTTCGGGGGGGGGGTGGGTTTCTGGGAGGGGGGGAAATGATTAAATTTTTGAGGAAAATTTTTTTTTTTTTTTTTTAATGTTTTATAAATAAATTGGGTCTTTTTTAATTTTCTGTTTTTTTCCCAAAATTTGGTGATTTTTTGGCCCAAAATCACTGATTTTTGCCAAATAATATCCGTTATTTTTTCTGGTAGGGGGAGAACGTTCTGGCCGGGGAGGATACATGCTCACCCTGGCACGCCACTGTCTGTGAGCAACATCCCTAGCTATACGCAATGGCCCAAGTTGTAAAGGAATTTAATAAAATGTGTTTGGGTTTTCGGGTTTGTGCTTGAACACACTGAAACAAATTAATTTTTCATCAAATAAGTTTTGATCGTTAATTGGTCATTTTTGTACATGACAAATTACATTTCAAACTAAGATGTCAATAATTGCATTCATACTTTGTCATTTTGATGGACATAACTATCTATAAAAAACTATAAATTCATAAGTTTGTGTCATCCACTCAACTTTAATTGTAATGCACTATAAATGACAAATTAACGACATAGTTAGTCATAAATTTGTCATGCAATTTTTAAAAGTGAAATTTTATAACCAGAGATATCAGTGATGATAGAAATCATTTTGAAAAGGTAATATTGTTAATTGAACATTTATGAAACATTTTACGCTTTATTTTTTAATGATCAAAATTCAATTTGCATGACAATTTTTTTAATTTGTCAATAGACCTTATTCGGTGACAATAATGTTATTCATGCATGGACAAAGTGAAAATATCATTCAAACATAAACTCACAATGGTTGCCACAAACCTTTTAACGGCCTTTTGAATGACCCATAAAATTATGTCAGTCTATGTTGAACCTAGTTTTAAATTGCCCGTTTTTTAACTACATTACTTGTATAATAAGTCATGCATGACTGTATTCGATTTTATTTTCTTATTTAATACACAAATATTCACTTTTTTTACCCAATTTGCCGGCCAATTTGGCCCTTTCGTGAGCACGGCACTATTGGTAATGTACCTGTGTCGTGTGTAACGTTGTCTGAAATGTTATTTCTTCACAAGGCAAATATATATAAAAATATATATTTATTGGTGTTGTACGAACACCAATTTTAAGGTAGACAATTATCAAACATCCTCTGCAAAAATCCTGTTGAGTTTTGCCTTCACACACCTATATACCCACCACGGTGGACTTGAAACTGACATAAAATGAAAATGCAAACATCGATGGCTTAATCATTGGCTTGGAAGATTTTCGTGATTTGGTAGGGGGCCCCCGCGATGGCACCCGCGTGGGAGGCAGTGGCGGCATACAGATGTTCAGAAGAAAAATGACGGAAAGAAAACCTACGGATTTTTTTAGAAAAAAAACCCAGCGATTTGGGGGCCAAATCACCAAATTTGGGTAAATGTCAGCGATTTCGGGCCAAAATTTATTATAAAAATCTCAAATAAAAAAAAACAACCTCATTTCTATACCAACTTGAACATGAAAATTGATATACCAGAAGGCTGAAAATGGGACCGATGTCCTGTGGCCCGCCCTCCGTAACGTTCTCTTGTGTTTGATACCCCCCTCCCGCCCCCCACTGGGTTCAATTTCCTATGCAAAATTAAATCTTTATTATATTAATCGGCTCACTCCCCATTTTAATTTCCACGCAATGCGTGTTGTAAACCGACCTGCTTTCCTTCTGAGCTAATTAGTTAAAGCTCAGTATATTACTTTAGGCCTCATGGTTTTATGTCATTGTCCTTCGACCTCCACACCGTGCTTGTGGCATGCAGTACAAACATTAAACCAAGGACGCGCCAGTGTCCATTCATTTTCTTGTATTTTTTAAAAACATAAATAGTCAGGCGGAAGGTCACCATTATTTCTTCAACTATACGTTAATGAACATGATGCTATTATGAATACAAAAAATAGCTTAAAGTATATTCACTGATATATATATAAGGTTATCTTTAAAATCCTCTTTATTTTTTTTGTTTCCAAAAATAAATAATTTAAGAATAAATATCAAAGATGTCAACCTCGCCTACGCGATCACGATTTAACGCGAGAAAAGGTCACGAATTTTTCGTTCGTCACAACTAACACGTTGAAATGATCATTAGAAAGTCCTTTAATTATTAAAATACGTAGTATAAAAATCAATCTTGAATGTTTTTGCAGTAGGCCTTCTTATTGTTCTATTTTAGATCACCGAGAAATAAATCATTTTACATAGAAATAGTAAAACATCCACTTACAAGGTCAAACTCGAAATGGGACCATGGCAATTAAGAGCCACGACCATGGATGACAACCCGTACCATGAAAACGGTACCTCAATTTACTTTTACTCCGTTGTCAAACCACCGGACTTCAATACGATCCTACTACTGTTTTACAACATATTTAGCTATATTTACAACACGTTTATTTGCAATCCAATGAATCTAATCATGCTATCAGCAGTTTGAATACATAACCCCGAGCAATCGAGAGACACGATTGGAAGGGTATTACCTGAATACGTTACACATTCAACATGGCGACCTCCCTGTTGCAACATGTCAGCCTCCCATTAAAAACACATGGCGATCGATCTTTTATAAGTATATATACGTCACGAACACGCTTATTTTCGCTGAAAAATTATCATAATAAAAAACTATCGGTTGGTGGACGCTGTTTTGCACCTCCCGAGGTCAAAGTTCTATATAAAACGGTGCCAGAAGAGAGGTGATTCAAGTTAACGGTTGGTGGAAAAGCGAAAAGCAAATTGGCAGAATCCGAATCGGCAGAAAATAAATGGGCAGAATCGGCAGAAATGGCAAGAAAAGTAGAGTGGACGAATATGCAGAATAGCAGAAAGCAGAATGGATATGGCAGAACTCAGAATGGGCAGACATCGGCAGAATGGCAAAATATGAAGATTACCCGGGTAAGCATTATAGCAAAATACGGCAGGGTGGAAACAACTTTGGGGTTTGGGTTTCACAAGATCTTGGCGTTTTTAATTTTTTTCTTCCTGTATATGGGGACCCCTGATTGTCAACAGAAAAAATGCATTGCACACACCGGGAAAACAAATACATACACTTCTTTAAAAAACAATAGCACTGCCGTGTTCTAGATTAGGTACAGTTGCGAGACATTCTCAAACAACGATAGGCGGTATGGGGCTTATTTGGCAGCTACATGGTCAGAAAAAAGTACTCTTAGAATGAAGTAAGATTATTAAAAATAAAACAAAAATCAAAAACAAAACAAACAAAAGCAAACAATTTTGCATGTTAAAAAAATACACAACAACTAAACAAAAACAAATAAAAATATAAACAAATTGGCGGAAGAAAAAAATCTTAAATGAAACGCTGTATATTCTGCTAGCTAGTGCTACTCTTTGTTTTCTGCCTATCCTAGAGGTCCGTTCATATTTCCTCTGCACTTCATTGCTGTGGCAGTAAATTTAAAGACACTATCAGTGATTGAAAAATATTTGAATTGCAGGAATAGCTGCAAAGTGAAGGATAAGTCTGTGATTTCCTAAGTTACCTTTTCCAGATTTAGAATTGCAGAAAACGAGAATAAAACGGCAGTGTTCCAGATACGATTTCCCATTCAATTACGTGTTGTAGGTAAGTGTCAGAACGGACAGTAATGACTAAATTCTCCGATTATGTACTTATTAGGTTGCTTGTGGTTCTTTATCATTTGCCGGGTTGTTTGAGGCTACCGGTACTGTCACATACATGCAAAAATGTCTGATTTTGAGAATTTGTCGATTTGCTGATTTAGCCAAATCCATGATGGTGTCTTTAAGGTCCGTTCATACTTCCCAGCAGCATTTAGTGTAGACTGTACCAGTTCGGCTCTTGTCTCTGGCTTCTTAGAGCGCCCTTGGTTATACACAAGATAATGCTTAAACTAAAAAAACTTGAGGACTTTTCAGACTTACAACCCCTAGATGACCGTCAGGCAAACCAACTTGTTCCACAGAACGTGAATTGCCACAGGGCTCAGGAACTAACACTAGGTCGGGCGTAGCCCGGCCGATTGGGTGAAAGAGTCTAGGGGGGATTTTCAGTGCTTAGCGTTTTCATCACCGTGGACCGAGGGAGGTTATTGTTTCTGCTAACTTGAGAAACCCACTGAAAGCAAGTTAAAACGAATTTAACTTTGTTGTAGTACTGCATTGTAGTATATAAAGGCAATGCAACTCACTGCAATACATTGCAGTGGAAGTAGGAACGGACATTACTGCAATGTTCCATCACTTTCCGCATGCACTCCTAATCGAATCGATTTACTGCAGGTTCAACCCAGGTCACTGCAGGTCATAATTTACTTAATTTTTTTGCAGGAATGCATGCGTTGCTGCCCACAATACAGTAACGATTTTGGTATAGGCTGCATTGCAATACTGAACTACAATGCAGTGAAGTATAAAGGACCTTTAATCCTGCCCTTCAGTGCCGTAACTTCCTTTTTACATGGGGGGGGGGGGGGGGGTTGGTTGGGGTTCATAAAAATTTATTAATGAAATAGGGTTTACTGACACAATCCGTTACTAGTACAAAATGAGCTAAAAATTACCATTTAGAACATAAAATCGTAAATGTAATTGTACGTATAACAAAGTGCTCGCAAAGCGTGGCGTTTTACCATTTTTAAAACTATTAGGTACAATATTAGATTATTTTGGTCAAACGTGGTTGACATTGGGAGGTGATCGTATTGACTACCGCCTCTCCTCTCATCAAAAATATATATATACCACCACCCCAGGATCAATGCCTATGCTGCCGTTTCTGCCTGTCCCATTCTGCTTTTTCTGCTCATTCGATTTCTGCCCATTCCGGTCTATTTTGTTTTCTGCCATTCTGTCCCTTCTGCTCATTCTGACCATTCTGCTTATTCTGCCATTTTGTTTTTCTTCTGTTCATCCTGATAGTTTTGCTCATGTCGTCCAGCTGTTCTTTCTGCCCAGATTCACCCATTGCACGCGGTATTTTTTTGACCACGTCACTCATGCTCCCGGAGCGGTCTTTCCCTTCCTAATTCTCAAAGGCAGCCTATTATTTTTTTTCTTTGGACTTAAAATTTTTCCTTCTAACCCTGAAAAAATAATGAAAATTTTTATTTTTAAAATAAGCAGTGCGAGGAGGTTGGAACCCGAGAGCCACTGTATCACGAGGTCAGCTACCAACCACAAGACCCGAGAGGATCGGTGTGCCAGATTAGCATTGAATAAGTTTTCTCCGCTAATCGGATGCTCATGGCGCCGAAAAAGGGTGCAACACGCCACACGCGAACCGCTGTCACTTCCCACCCTTTTTGGTTCCATACAGTACTCAGGTAATTTGCGCGGTACTTTGCTTGGCGAATGCTTAAAAGTCTTACTCTTTCAACTACTTTTTAGGACCTTTTTATCCCCCCCAGATGGCACATTTTCTGTTTTTGGTTGTAATAAAGGATCGCAGATCTAATATCCTAAAACGAATATATGTCTTATTTTTTTAGTGTTAGCAACTTGTTATATGAGTGTTTTTCGAAGTGTTTACATCACTCTAACATTGACACTTACATAATTTGCCGGGTAATTTGCTCGGCGAAGGCTTAAAATAAAATTCTTACTCTTTTAGACTACTTTTAGGACTTTTTATCATGTTAGGTGATGGCAATCCTTGTGCTGTTCTTTTGTTGAAATAATGGACGGAGATATCCTGAAGAGATTATGGTTATTCTGTTAATGTTAGCACTTTTTGGACGAAGCCTACTTTTGGCGTATTTTGGCCAAGTGGTAATGCCTAGGCTGCGAGCTGCTGGGATTATTAATGTGGGTCTTATTCATGAATGCCCTGTTATGTAATAAAAGTAGCTAAAAGTAATATTGGATCACATATGTGACTTTAAACGATTTTGTTAACGTATAAAAAATTGTATTAATATTAAGCAATAATTAGAAGTCAGTCGAAAATTTAAAAGAAATGTAGCATGGAGGGAGGATTCGATGGTAAAATTGTTAAGTGTTTTTTTACTGACCAAGGCCATGCACTGTCGCAAACTAGTTTTAATTAAAAATGGTATATATTAATTTTTTTATTTTTTTTCAATATATTTTTATTAAAACAACTTCAGTGGCATAACCAGACCTATGGAATGGAGGGGGGCAGAAGGGGTGCCAAGGCATTTTTTGAGGGGCTATGTGGGTCCTTCTCCATAACAACTGTACAAAAGTCGTTCATTGGGGGGGGGGCAAGGGTTCCGTTGGGGGGCTTTGCGCTGGTTACGCCACTGAACAACACCATATATCCAATTAATTACGGAAACTACCGAAGTCAAAATCAGGTACTTTGAAATAAAATCCCCTAAAAGGATAACAACAGAACGACTCAGTTTTCTGGTTAGGCCTCATAGGTGCTTAATAACTTATGGGAATGGTATCTTTTTCTTTTATTGTCACCGTATCTTTTGTGGTGTGGTGTCGCTACTATTTCTATTGTGATCAGCCAGCACTCAATATTAATGAATAGCTCCGCTCTTGAACGGTTGCCACAACTTATGCTCCAGAAGCAGGAGTGGTGGTCAAAATCTCACACTTGCCAACCAAATTACCATATTCAACTCGGGATAGACCATTTGCACGAAATTGCATCTCATTCGATGCCCATTCCATCCGGGAACTTGTACCAGAGGTCATGTTTACAAAAAAAAACAAGGTATTGGAAAAACATGCTGGCCTCCGATGAGGTTGCTTTGGTATGAGTGAAGGAACCTGTAGCATATTATGCGGCAGGGAAAGGGGGGGGGGGGGGGGTGGGGAAGGTGATGTAGACAAAAGAAAACACAAGTGAAGAAATGTCTCCGGGTTTTCATGATTTATTGAGTGGTTCTGTGAAAAAAAAATAGAAGAATCTGACAATGTGAAGCACCAGTTTGTATCTGCTTTAGTGTATGAGCAAGTTGAATAATAGTGGTTGATTGATAATCTGTACATACTGAGCAACACTTGAATGTTGCTCTACGTAATTCCATAGTATGATATCATTGCATGTTTTGAGGTTTGACGCCAAAAAAAATATTAGTTTTACCTGATAAAGAAACAAAATCAAAGAATTTCACAGGCGTAAGCAATTCAACAAATCGATCACGAAACAAGAGAGATCATAGATCATTAAGTGCGTGTGTCATCGATAGTTTGGGCGAGATCCAGTTTTTCTAGACTCGATGCTCCCTGAATGGTACAGCAAAATCCACGATTTTCGAAACAAAATGGGAGCAAGACTACACTTGAATATATGTGTCTTGCTCATTACTAATAAGTCATGAATAATAAATTATGAATATAATGATAAATAGGAAAAAGCTATTAATGTAATAAATAAACAGTTTTTTAAAACCATAAACTATTTGAATGGAAAGTAGCAAAAAATGATTAAATCAAGTTGTTGGTTAAATGAATTTTCAGCGACTACTTTGCTGCTGTTAATTGTTAAAAATATTTTCGGAGATACGTTTCAAAGGTCATTTTCCAATTGATCTCAGTCTTGCACATGACGGACGCGTCGATACACAACTATAGTGACTAGCGGTTGCCCGCGCTTCGCGCGGGCAACCGGCTAGAACTGATTTGAATGGGAAGCGGTCACAAACGGGTGGATACTCTTCACATGACCAAAACTTAAAGAAAACATTATATTTCTCAAGCCTAGTTTATTGCCTTAAATGCCTCAAATGTGTTTTGTCAAGAGCTCTCAAGATTTAGGCCCTATCTCAACATGAGCTATGAAGCCAGATGAACATGTACTGCAAATGTGCAAGCCAAGGAACTTGCCCGCACTCCCAAAGGACCCTCCCTCCCAGTGGGTAGGGTGTGTCGGAGGACAGGGGCTTCTCCAGGACGTAGCTAATACTGGAAAATGAGCCCTTTGGGAGAAAAGTTGAGGGGGAAAATCGAGAAATTTTGAGGTTGAATCCTGAAAAATCAGTCGTTTTTGGATGCTATCCTTGAACCGGGGTGAATTTCCCCTTACCGGGCCTATGCTTCCCTGAACGTGCTTTCCACTCAGTAACTTGCTACTTCTGGCACGTATGGGTGCCATCTCGAAGGGCGTGAGAGGACAGCCTCACATAGATGGATTCTTCGCTACTCCCTTAATCATGCCCAATGGGCCTGGGTTAAAAGCAGGGGGTTGAGATGATGGACGCGTGGTCGGCTATGTACACCCAGCATTCAGGCACTCATTGTCACTCAAATGTTATTTTTAAAACCATCGCCATCCAAAAACTCCCATTTCTCGACCAATTTTGAAATTCTTTACCCAAAGATCTACTTTTTAAGCTTTGTGAAAATGTCAGATCCGGGTTTCACCCAAAGATCCCCTTTTTGAAAATGTTCACAAAAAATCACCCTTATTTTATGGGCAATTGGCTTGTCGCCTGATCGATCGGAGGTTAAATTCAATTTTTGTGCGCTTTATGCAAAATTCAAACTGAACAAAGTTCACTGAAAGACCTATTTCAGACTGAAGATTCAAACGTAATAACCAAATCAGTGGTACAGTATTTGTGCAAACTCTGGCTCCTTCCAGGCACAGAGCTACAGATGGTGGAATTCTGTATAGGCCTACCGTGGCTCCGATCCTGGTGCCATTTTGATGTTATGTATCTGTTACCCTGGCAGTGGCAGGCCCTGGCTTTTTTTCGGGGGGGGGGGGTTAAATATTTTGAGGGGAAACCCAAGTTTTGCAATTTTTAACCAATTTGGGCCCCAACATAACTCATTTTTGCCAAAGATTCGTAATGTTTTTGTTTTCACTGGAGGAGGGGGCACCTGTCTGGCCGGGGGGCGGAGATGGGGAAAAAAGAAAAAAATGGGAAATGCACCCGGCACCCCCGCCCCATGCTCACCCTGGCACGCTCCTGCTCCGATCCTGGGCTATTCTGGCATGTTCGGTAATCATTGTTCACGTGGCAGTGGCGGCAGACTTCTTTTTCGGGGGGGGGGGGATGAAAATTTCGGGGGGGGGGGGGAATGTGAATTTTGGGGGAAACCAAAATTTTGCAGGATTTAACCAATTTATCACAAATTACTGTTTTTGCCAAATTTTGGTGATTTTTTGGCCCAAATAAGTGGATTTTTACCAAAGATCCGTTATTTTTCCTGGCAGGGAGAGGAGTGAACTGTTCTGGCCGGGGGATGGATACATGATCACCCATGGCGTCCGCCGTCTGGGGCAAAATCTAAGCTATACTACCCAAGGACCAACTTGTACAATGGGTTTAATAAAAGGGTAGTATAGGGGTTTCGGTTGGCTGAACATGGGACAAAGATGGAAAATATCATTCAAACATAATGCACGATGGTGAAACACCTTGTGAACGGCTTTTGATGACCATAAAAAGTTTTTTACTCTGTCATGTTATGATGAAACCTGTTTAAATAGCAGCTTTTACAGTGCTTCACTTGTTAGAGGCCTCATAAGTCATGCATGACTAATCGATTTTTATTTTCTTATTTTATGCGACAAAAATAATTTTCAGTTAGATAACGTTTATCAAAAATTCCTCTGCCCAAAAATCTGTAGAGATGCCTTCACACACTTCACGCACGGGTGACATTGAAACCTGGGACTAAAATGAAATGAAACATCGAGGACTTATCGGCCTAACAATAGACTAAAAAACTTGATTTTGGCATTAGACCTACAAAATTGATGATATTGTAATGATGTCAAATTTTGATGAGGTGCAAAGAATTAAAGAATTTAATTTGAAAAAAAGATTCTCGTAGTTCGGGTAATGATCCGGGTATTCATGATTACATTACAGTGACATGACCATCTATCTTCGATTTCCGTTATGGGATTTTGCATATTGGATCTCCAGCCTACATATGGCCACAAATATCAGCTATGTCAGAAGCCCTGGTGAAAGACAGTTCCAGATGGAAATTCAATGTAATAACCAAATCAGTGGTACAGTATTTGTGCAAAATTTCGTGTCTTCCAGGCACAGAGCTACAGATGGTGGAATTCTGTATAGGCCTACCTGTGCCCCGATCCTGGTGCCATTTGCATGGTTTTATGTATCGTTCCACTGCAGGGCGGCCCCTGGCGTCTTTTTCGGGGGGGGGGGGGTTCAGGGGGGGGGGGTGAAATTTTGGGGGGAGGAGCAGGAAACACAAGTTTTGCCAGATTTTTAACCAAGTTTGGCCACAAAACTCATTTTTGCAAAGATTCGTTATTTGTTTTCTGGCAGGGGGGGGGGACTGTTTTGGCCGGGGGATACTGGGGAGGAAAAAAAAAATGGGAAATGCACCCGGCACCCCCGCCCCATGCTCACCCTGGGCACGCTCCTGCTCCGATCGGTGGTTGATATTCTTGGCATGTCGTGATTTCCCGTGGCCAGTGCGGACGCCCGACTCCTTTTGAGGGGGGTGGGAAGTGGGGGGGGGGGGAGTAAGTTAATTTTGGGGGAAACCCAAATTTTGCAGCTTTTAACAATTAGTCAAAAATACGGTTTTCCCAAAATTTGGTGTTTTTGGCCCCCCAAATCGTGGATTTTTACCCAAGATCCGTTTATTTTCTGGCAGGGAGGGGAGGGAACTGTTTCGGGACGGGGGATACATGCTCACCCTGGCGGTCCGCTGTCTGGGGCAAACATCCCTAGCTATACTACGCCAATGGATCAACTTGTACAATGGGTTTAATAAAAAGTGCGGGTTTTCGGGTTTGGCTTGACCATGGAAAAGATGAAAATATCATCAACATAAGGAGAATGGTTGAAAAACACCTTTTGAACGGGTTTTTGAATGACCCATAAAAGTTTACTCTGTCATGTCTATGATGAACATAGTTTAAATGCAGCTTTTTAAGTGCTGCCCTTGTATAGGCTAATAAGTCATCACTGACTAACCGATTTTTATGTTTCTGTATTTTATGCGACAAAAATAATTTTAAGGAGATGCAGATAACTTTTATCAAAAATCTCGCAAAAATCCTGTAGAGTATGCCTCACACAATAATACCGTGCACGGGGGCATTGAAACTGACATAAAATGAAAAATGCAAACATCGAGGACTATCGCCTAACAATAGACTAACGACCTTGATGTGGCATTAGACCTACAAAATGATGATATTGTAATGATGTCAAATTTTGATTGAAGGCATAAGGAATTATTTGGAAAAAAAAGATTCTTCGTTAGCTCTGGTTTTGTAATGATCCGGGATTCATGATTACATTACCGTGACATGCCATTATCTTCGATTCACGTTATTGGATTTTGATATTGATCTCCAGGCTACATATTGCACAAATAGTATTAGCTCTGCGTCGAGCCTGGGTTGTTGTTGTTGTTTTTTTTTTTAATATTGTGGTTGGTGAAAGTCGCGGTATTTGGACCCTAAACTTACGGAATGTTCTGGCTCTCACATAATCTAATATCAAAACGGGTTGAATATCGGCGCGAAATTACAGATTTGTGGGTGAAAATGCAATTCCCTGAGGGGGGGGGGGGGGGGGCGAGTATTGACGTGCTAAAAAGCTCCCAAGAGTCTGGACGTTAGGGGATCCATAGCTATACCATTTTCGCCAAAAAAGGACCTATACCAGCAATGCAATTTTTTTTGTGCCAATTTTTAACCAATTTAAAAACAAATTTGCCATTTTGGCATTTAATCAAAACGTGGGCAATTTTGGCTTCGGGATTGAGGAAAATTGACTAATTTCCCACATTTTTAGAAAATTTGCTTTCGATTGAGAAAATGACTTCTAATTGTCCAAACACAAAAATTTGAAGAAATACTTTTAAAAAAAAAAAAACCCACCATTGCTATACCAAAATTGTATGAAAAATTGATATACCAGAACATTAAATCGTATATACTTAAATCGGGCATTCCCTTTAATTGCATGCCACTTCAGGTTGTAAACCGACCTGATTTCTCGAGCGAATAGTAGAGCATAAGTATATTTACTTAGCCTAAAAGTTTTTGTCATTGTCATATTCGACCTCCAGAGACTTCCATTGTGCATGCATGCAGTAAAAACATATTACCAAGGACGCGGTGGTCCAGTCAGTTCTTGTATTTAACAAATAGGCAGGCGGGAAGGTCACCAATATTTTCTTCAAAAATTACGCTAATGATAATGAGGTAATTAAGGAATACAAAAAATAGTTTAAACTTATTGTTCAACTTATATATGAGGTTGGTATCTTATCCTCTTATTTTTTTTGTTTACAAAAAATAAATAAATTTAGAAAATAAATATCAAAGATCGGTCACCAACTCGACCACGCGATCACGATTTAACGCGAGAACAAAAATGTCACGATTTTTGCTCAAAATAAGACGTTGGTGATAATTAGAAAGTCTTTCAGTATTAAATACGTAGTATAAATCAATCTTGAATGTTTGCGGTAGGCCTTCTCATTGTTCTCTTTTATCACCACGAAAGAACTAATTTTTTACATAGAAATAGCACAAGGTCAAAACTCGAAGGATCATGGGTAATTAAGCCACAAACATGGGACGACAACTCGTACCCTATAAACGGTACCCTCAATTATACGTATTTACTCTTTTGTTAACAGTCTTTAAACACGGGAATTCCCTACGCATCTACTACTGTTTACAACACGTTAAGCTATGTTTACAACACGTTTATTTTGCAATCTCAATGGAATCTAAATCATCTATCAGCAGTTTTGATACATTAAACCCCGAGCAATCGAGAGTCAAGACGATGAAGGGTATTACCTGAATAGGGTACACATTCAACCTGGCGACCTCCTGGGTCAACATGTCCAGACCCTCCAGGAAAAAAACAACAGGCGAAGCTTCGATCTTTATAGTATAGATGAGGCCAGACCATCAACAGTGTAGCCTTATGGGTATCACCTGTGGGGGGGGGGGGCAAGAGAAGGCACTGATACCAGGGGTTCCTAACACTATGATGTACACAAAAATGTATGAATGGGCCCCTTCTGTAGGGGTAGCTTAAGCGAGCTACGGGGCTCGCAAGAGATTATACAGGAGGGGTCAAAATTGAAAAGTGGTCCAATGTTGTTGAATTACTACCCATGTGTTCGTATGATCAACAAGATTAACAAAAATGTATTGTTTGTACTATATCCGACTTACCCCTATTGAGTTATAAGCCGAAAACCGTTATTATAGGTCAAAGGTTAAATTTATAGCTTCTACAGGGGGTCAAACACTATAACCGTCTCAATTTCAGTGGAAATGTCTTATAGTATTTGTAATGTATCACACGTAAATAATGTATAGTTGGACAATGTACAATGTATATTACCAGTTACACACCACAACCCCTATACCCCTCCGAGGTATAGGGGTAGTACTATTGAGGTGCGTACCGGTTATTTCCATTGCAGATTGTCCGAAACTATCCTATTTAAAATTGCCGATAAACCTTACAAACATTGGACCATTTCCACTGAAAACTGATCATTTTTTTTTTTTAGTATTTGACCCCCGTAGAAGCTAAATTTGTAACCTTTGACCTAGTAGTCAAAACCGTGCAAATGGTCTATTCAACTTTGGTCGTCCATATTGGATATAGGCCACCGGGCAAATCCCATATTAGAAATCTGTAACAGGGCTGTGATTGAGTTTTGTGGAAAATCCTGAATTTGGTAAAAAAAAATAAAAATCCTGAAAAAACAGCGGAAAATTGACCTAAATGCAAATGCTTTTAAACAATGAAGAATCACCCCCCTAGCACCTCACCTGATGAAAAGCAAAACATTATATAACCTACTTTGAAAGAGAAGTATTATAATGGATTTGGCCATTTCACCCAAAATCTGTCAATAAGCCACTAGCTTTCTATCCACACTTATTATGACACATTTGGATGTAATCATTTAACCATTATGGGACAATTTTGACCTTATTTTGGTCATTTTGATCCAAAATAGTCACTAGAATACAAGCCACTAAAGCTACCTATTGATGCTTCCTCCTTGGAGATGTAACGGAAAATGTTCCCCTTGAAAATTTTGTAACGAAGTTATTGGGACTGAGGTATCCTTTTTGGACATTTTGATTTTTTTGGCACTTGTATTTACCCCAAAATATCTAATCGAATGCTTCCATTTTTATCCACTTAAATATGACTCCTTAGAAGATGACTGGACGTGTTCTCATCAATTATTTTTAAAATGGATGTAATTTCGACTATTTACCTATTTTTATGACAATTATGACTTTTTTTTTGCCATTTTGACTGCAAAATTGGTAGATGAAATGGTTTCCATATATTCACTAAATATGAACCCTTTGAAGGTAAATTGACATGTTCTGATATATTATTTTAAGAAAGGACTGCATTTCGTTGATTTACCTATTTTGTTACAATCTTGACCGTTTTTGACCATTTTTTTATTATTACCCCTAAAATAAAAACTGTAAAAAAGGCCAACACCCGCATACGTGATGTAACACCCCATGTTGGTATGAAATCCACTAGGTGGAACCTTTGTAACAAAAAACGCCGTCAAAAGTCATATTTTGGTCCTTTGACCGCCGTCCATGATTTTTTGTGTTGTGATGAATGTGAGCAGTGGCTTGAACCAAGTTACATGGTTAGCGCAAGCCAGTTGACCTAGCAACGGTCCTATTCTAAAACGTGATCTACATCACCGAATAGGTATACCTGCAGTAAATCTTGTTACAGACGATGTAACCTCCGCCCCTAAAATCCGAACGATATAAATTACTGTATTAACAAGGTATGTAGGTATGTAGGGTGAATTAATAAAATCATAAATGCCAGAGCGTTGTTCGCGTAATGTGTTTGCTATTGACCTGTGTCCCCTTGCGTAGCCAGGGGGCATGGGGGAAGCTGTCCCCCCTTTGTGGGGAATCTTGTTCCCCCCCCCCTCGCCCCCCTGAAAAAAAAATCGGCTACTCACGCTGTGTCCATGAATACATTGATAACGAAGCATGTGATGGACTTTGAGAGATTTATACCGCTGGCTTGGCGCGTTCATTTGAAAGCAATTTTTTATTTTTATAGTTTGGGGTTTTTTTAATTTTAGATTTTTTAGGCGGGGAGTATATATACTTAACCCTTGTTTGACAACTATAAGCCTTTTCGTTGTTGTTTTTTTAAAAATTACCAAATTTGTTGGAGGAATTCCTGGAAATAAAGTTGGCCCACCCAGTAAATTTATTTTTCCATATTTTTTGGGTCAATTAATTAAAAAGTTGGCCCACCTCCAAGTAAATTATCCTTATTTACCTCACTGAATCAATTCGGAAATTGAGGCAAGTTGAATGTTCCTGCCTATGTCGTAATATAACCTTGGATTTCATACCAGGAACCGGTGGGTCTGTCCTTTTAAAATCATGTTTGTAAAAATGGTCGCCATTGTATTTTTGTTGGTTAAGTGTTTCAAAAGACCATACATAAGCCCGTTAATTTCCAGGTGCTGACGGCGGCTTTTAAGAGCCTCAGAACCATTTTCAAAACATCCCTTGGTCTGATAGGGTCAAGATTATATTGGGACGGTTTACTACCAAGATTAATATAGGGGAACCAGTTCAATTGAGAGTCTGTCAACAACCTCCAGGATCATAGAAATAACATGGTTGGAAACATAATCGTCTGCACATTCTTGCTGAACGCGGTCGTCCAAAAGGTTTACCATCGAGATTTTTATATTTGGGTAGGAGTAGGGTCGTTTAGCAATTTCCAAAAAATGTTTCTTTTCTGTATAATTTTCATAGTGAGCAACTGATTTAGCTTTTCGAATTTGTTGTTAAAAAAGGACACAGTGTTCTTTGCTTGCCGAAATACTTTTGTCTTCAGCCTGTTGCAAAGTTTTTTGGCGAAATCTCTTTTGCACAGAATGTGCGTTTTCTTCTTTGCCTTCTGAAAGTCTTTGGCTCGTGCGAGATATATGTTTTGGAATGCTGTTCCTCCAGAAATTAACTTGGGAGCGGAAAGTCACCACTAATGAGGTTCTGTAAACATATAATGCTTAATGGTTTTCTTTTACTTTGACCAAGCTGCAAAATTCGCTGCTCGTGATGATAGGTCTGGCTATCAGAGATCCTCCCCAGCTTTCATTCAAATATCATATTTAACAATACCTGAACTTCATCACGGGAATAAACCGCTATGGTGAACTGTAGGGTCAAGCTATGGTAAAAATCTCTCTGGGGGCGTTATATTAAGAATATTGGCCTGCCATCAATTTTTTGCAAGTGTGGATTCAATATCCGTCTCCACAGGGCCCCCTGTCCTGATTTATTGGTAGAAAAGATTTCTGATGGCCAAAAGAGGGTCTATATAGATAGAGAGGCAAAACTGTTACGTTAGGTAATCTTTAGAAATTCACCCTCTCGCATGTTTTTCCGACCACAAGAAAACCTGATAACAACAATAAAAGCAAATGGCTTTCCTCCGCTTCTTCCCCATACTGTGGGTGCCGCTTTGCATAGACACTACTCGGTAGTGATACAAATTACTGTATGTGTTAAGAGGTGGCCAGGTGTAATCATAATGTACCTGGATCATTGTGGCGCAGATACTCTTTTTTCTTTTCTCATAATGCAATGCGCTCCTAAAGTGAAAAAAGATGTATTCATTAGGCGGTTTATTACAATCAAGACACTGATGTGTCATTTCATTATTCGTTGTTTGGCCATGGGTAGGACAAATTTACCACCCAATAGCACCCAAATAGCACCCAACATACAACTGATATTTTGGCGGTTGGTTTGTATCGAATTGACCATATGTGTGATACACACCCAAACTGTAATGATTCCGTGTCAATATCAAAATTCAGCGCCCCATAACGGACGACTGGTTTTGAATGCGTGTTCACCCCCTTGCTGATGTAGGCACATATATGGGGCCTTTAAGAATAAGACAAAGGGACAACTTAGATTGGAGAGCGCTACCTTGTGTCCTGAGAATGTCAATGTCCTTCTTCAAAACCAGATTAAAAATTCAGTGTTTAAAGCTGTCAGCCTTTCAGCATTTATTGTTAATATTTCACTTGCTGAGAAAGAGGTTGAATCGTGTTTGGATTAAAAATTTAAGCAAGTGGCAATTTGTCGTCATTTTGCTGTGTTGTATAGGCTTGAAGTATCCCTATTTTGGGTGAATCCGAAGTGACGGTTTAAGATTACTTTTTCGTGAAAAACATTTCTGACAATATTCACAACGATAGGGCCGTTCCTTTGTGTGTGTGCGAATGTGACATTAAGATCACCACTTGTGTAAAACTTTTTCTCAAACCTTAATTCACACTGATAGAGTTTTTCCTTCGTGTGACAAGTCTGAACTATGGTATGTGCAGCTACACTGTATAGGGAAAGCATTCTATTTCTTACAATATTCACACTGCAGGCCAGCATAGGTTTTTTTCCTTTGTGTGCTGAGTCCGAATGTGATGTGTAAGATAATTTCTTTGGGGCAAAATTTCTGAACAATGTTCCCACTGATTAGTGTTTTCCCTTTGCGTGAGTATGGCTGTGACGCTAATACGACTTTTATTGCAAGCCTTCCTGACAATATTCACACTGAACTTGGGTTTACCTTTTGTGTGAATCTGAATGTGATGTTTCAGATGCTACTTGTGCAAGCATTTCTGACAATACACGCACTGATACGGTTTTTCCTTTGTGAGAGTCCGAGTAAGGAATTTTAAGACTGCCGCTTCGTACAAAGCTTTCTGATCATACTCACACTGAAGGGTTTTTCTTTTGTTATGCAATCCGAATGGTGGTATATACGACTACTTTGCGATGGGTATAAAACTTATATCACAATATTTTCAATCACACTGATATATTTTTCCTGTGGGTGAATCCGAATGTGACGTTTAAAAAAAAGCGAAGACTTGTGTGGGCAAACCATTTCGACAATACTCACAGCTGAAAGGGTTGTTCTCTGTGTGAGTCTGATGTGACTTGCAATATTACCCCTGTATTTCAGCATTTCTTACATAGGCCACATTTATAATTCCTGGATTTCTTTCCAGAAACGCTATCAATAATAGAGTTGCATCGTTATCGTATATTCCCATTGAAAATGACCTTCTTGCAATACTGTATTTTTTTCTTGTTCTGACAAGGAAAAACTTCCGTTCATGCAGTCTAATATGACACATTATCTTGTAAATGAGTTGTTCATATTTCTTACAATACCCTCCATGTAAATGGTATTTATCCATCCATATTGATGACGGTAGCAACGTGTTGTCCGGGATGTAGTATCAATACTATTTTGTCAAAAGGTAATTGTTAATTAGTTTGCAATAATACTTTTCATTTCTGAAATCTTCTCTCATCTATCATCCTGTGTATACAACGAAGCTAACAAATCAGGGCTCGAGGCAACGGCAACCTTCAGTTAGTTTCTTGGCAAGGCTCTGCAAAAGAAGTATATGGTATATGAACAAGACATTTAAATTCATACTTTGAGAAAAAATAACACTGATGTTAGTCTAATGCAGATACTGATTCCCTGCGCCGCCCCCCCCCCCCCAAACTAAATTCTATCATGATTTTTTTTAGAAAACTCTAAGAATCTCCTTAAAGAATTCTGATGTTCAAAATAGAAATATTGTCCCCCGGGGACTCGTTTGGCGGCCATCTGAATCTAAAGAGATCAATCATAATAAGTTGTTTCAAGAAGAAACACTGACCCAAGCCCATCAATATGTGGAATTACTGTATCATTGAAAGTTGTAGTTGGATTGTCAAAATAGAGGTCTTGTCACTCACCTCATTTCATGCATAACCTAGAACAAAAGGTGTTAGTTCCCGCAGTATTCCTCATTCAGATCATTTTAATAACCCGGCCTCAAAGTACTTTGATGCTATCCCAAGTGTGACCCAGAGGCGTTTATGCATACATATCAACATGCCATGTTCGTTCTTTAGAATTAGAAAGTCCCCAGAAATTTGGAATGGACTTGTGCCATTCCCGCAAAGATGGCCGCTAATATCCCGAAGTGGTGGAAGACCTCTATTCCTTTGCCACATGAAAGATCATGTTATGCATTTTTTGTGGGAACTGAATCATGCTTGAGATCAAGGGCATGTGGGTCAATTAGGGCATTCTGTTATTGTTTTCAATATGCCAACTATGCCAAATGCATGGGTCTCTTCAGCCAAATTAGCAAAGATTTCGGTTGTAAACAACACGGGTCACATAAGATATTAATCATAGATTCAAGACCTATTTGTTATGCCTTGCTATTCAAATTCATGCAACCAAATAAAAGTGGGACAGACACTGTCCTACATAAGCACAGTTAACTGTTGGCATTGCCAGTCTTTTTGTCAATGTAAGCAAACCGGTAGGACTGGTTGACATTTGCATCTTTTGTCTGCTTCCTGGTACAAGTGCTTAAAGCAAAGAATATCTTGAGCATCATATGTGTGTACAGCATAACCTTTTTTGATAAGATGTTTTTTTTAAATTTTGGACATCAAAGCGTTCGAAATTGCCGTTCGGAACACTTTGTTGGTACCAACGGGCTTTTTGCCACAAAATCTTTTAAAGATAAAAGGGTGTCCTTCGAAATTGGCATTCCACCAATTCTTGATGCAATAGGTTTTTTGGCCGAAAATCGTTGGACACGAAAAGTGTCGTGTTGGGGTCATTTGAGGACACTGCTTTGTCTTTGTATCCACCAAATTTCATCTCCATCCATGATCAAGTAACAGAATGGGAAAACACAACTGTAAACAACAACCCACACATTCACTGCAGCCCACGACTTGCTGTCAACGCTCCAATAACTCTATGCTTTCCTGTCATTTCTGCACCTGTCTTGTTATGCTGAACCATAGGGTGTTTGTTTTACAGTTTATGTTCATCGTAAAGGCTTGTCATTTTACCCTTCCCATATCCATATTCATAAATCACACCTAGTAATTTCACGCATCAACTAATAGTTTGCTTTCTTCATAATTATACACAACTATATATCTGATAGTGATATTTGCACTAAAATATGTATAGTGTCTGATGTTATATACTAGAGTCTTCATACATTGTAGTGTCAGTTATCACATGTTAGTGATCGCGATATTGGGCGGAAACATTTTATGCAAATCGGAGTTCGCCTTCACGAATAATAACACACTGCACTACACTACCCTAACATCACAATAAACGTGTCTGTTAGTGTACATGTAGGGAAGTGTATGTAGATAAGGCTGTTGTGGATGTGACCTTAGACTTAATCATATCTTAAGACCAATCTCGGTATGGTGCATGGGTTGGAAGGGGTAGAGCGGCTATGTAGGAGTTTGAAGGTATAGGGCTACTGGGGTATGAGTGCATGGCGACTACAAACACCAAGGCTACATTAATGTGCATGTACTCATACTGTTGCAGTATGCCGCTTCATGTCTTATATATAAGAGCGAAAGCAGGCGAGACTTGTGGTTCGACAACCACCTTGTTTTTTTTTTAAATTCCTCCTTGTGCCTCAAATCAATTGCTATAATCACCAGACTTGGTCAGGAGAACAACTGACCAAAGGTCCATATTACCTGCTGAGCTACAGCACCATTGGTGCTCTTGTTTTAAATTCCTAGCTAGACGATACTTGCTATCTTTAATGCCGAGTCTGAGCGTAACCTTTTTACAACTGAAGAATTGAATCAACAGCTGAAGTCCTGCATAATAGCATATGCTTTGGCCGTGAAATTGTTCATACAGTATCAGATTGCTACTTAAAGGGATAAGCAGCAATAACACAAGCCAATCAAAAAATTATTTTTTAGCTTATAAATCAAAGAAGCATGTATAATCCCATATAACTACTTTAATGTAGGAATAAAAAAAAAAACAAATAGTGAAAAAATTAAGTATTTGAGGAAATTTGCCATATCCTCTCCCACAAATAGATATACAGCGATGGCGTCCCAAAATCTACACTAAACAGCTGATTGTGGTTTACACCAATACAAATCAATAATGTTCGTGTTCGAGTTCAAACTGTACAGGTCATGGTGCACAATATTACGCTTATAAATCTGTGTTATTCACAGGAAATTGCTTTTTTGATTTCAAGTCGGAATTTTGATACACACGTATAGAAATTACATAAATTCAGATAAAAAGTAATGCATTGTCTTTAATACACGGATTTCAAGCCAACCACTTGCAGGTTGTGCTAATCCATGCCAGTAACAAAAATACCAAAATACGAATTCTGATGATTTTTTCGATGTTTTAGATCAGCAAATCACTGCTTATCCCTTTAAACCTCTTGTTTATACAATGCCAATAAAAAAGAAGCATACAATCATTTATATCAGTAAATATCTGAATAATGAGATATTATAAATGGGCAGAACTACAGCTGTCATTTACACTGCTTTATTATATAATAGAGCGAAATAATAACACAGTTCATCCAAGAGTTCTGATGTTTTTGTCAATAATTTGTAGTTTTAAATCAATCCATAATAGCACAGCAAAGTATGCTATTTATTGTGACGCCTGATGGATTTTACACAGAGGTCACTGTACTCACTGTGTATTACTCATATTTAGGTGAAAAGCACAAGGCTAATTAATAGCCATAGTCTTTTACTAGCAGATAGTGGTAACATCGTTAGGGGTGTGTACTGGGTGGTTATTGATTGAACTTTATTTTTTAAAGGAAGGTTGTTTTATGTTAAGGGTGTCTCCATATTTTGGGCTGAGGGTAAAATCGTATTTGCACCTTTGTGAAATAACACATCACCTAATTTTAATACAATGGTTTTGGCTATTGTTAATGAAACATTGATCAATTTCAATAGGCCGGTACGCGGCACCCCCACAAATTCCAGAAAAGGGCAAAATGCAACTTTTTGCTTATTTTTTTGATAAAAAGATCCACCAGGAATCATCATAAAATTTAAATTTAAAATTAATTATACAATCATTTTTAAGCTTTTATCTACAATAACAGAACGATAGCACTCAATTATGTATCTACTCTACTACATCTCCAGCTTCTTAAATTTCGGTACAAACACATCCTCTCTATATACAACTACAGCCTGTCTCAAAAAAGTGGTACAATCAGAAAAAAATGGTTAAATATTAAATTTCAAAAAAAAATCATTCTTACTTGGCATAATATTAAAGCACAAAGACCAGGCTTTCTAATGGTGTTTGTTTCATCTTATTTGCTTTTGTCAATCCAGAGATATAATCAATTTAGTGCGATACACCAAACTCGATTTTGTGCCACTTTTATGCATGGGCAGAGTTGTTTCGTGCAGTTATGCCATGCTGTCTTAAAGCTGCACAAAAGATTGCACCTTGACAAAAGAAACAAAACACAGATTAAAGTAAACAAAGGAAATCTAGTTTTATCGACACAAGTTTTAATAGTCAACATAATCAGTTCAATGATAAATATCTTTTTTTCCATAAATATTAAACAATACAAATATTTATTGTACGTCAATGAAATGGAGCTTTGAATTGATTACAAAATATTGGTATCTGTTAAAATCATGCCAGAAAGAATGTAATTGAAACCAAAATAAACACTCCAAATCCAAAGAAATGGTTTAAAAATATTGCACTATCTTTGTGCATTTACTAATTATTGAATCAATAAAAATTTGAATTGGAAGCAAAGTATCAAGGTGTTCGTAGGAATTTGCGTTTCATGATACTTCCAGACCATAAAAACTCTCTTGCAGGTTGCTGTACGCTCAAGGTTCTCTTCTAACAAACAACAGTATTTCGAATGTTATTCACTTTATCTTAAAAGTCAGAACTTACTGATCATAACTTCCACCATTACGTGACTGTTTTCGTATCTCTTAGAGTTTCTTTATGAAGTTAATCCCTTTTTAAAGAATTTCATATCTGTTCAAATGTGAATAACTTATGTTTAATTCTTTCACCGTTTTCACTCAACCAGAAAGTGGCACAAACAAACTGGAGTTATCTCTCGATTGAAACAGCAAATGAGATAAAACAAAAAATACTGGAAAGCCTGGTCTTTTCTTTTTAATGTGATGTACAAAATGACTTACTTATGTTGAGATATAATATTGAAAAAAATCGGTTTTTGGTTGTACCATTTTTTTGAGACAGGCTGTACTATACCCTCGACAATATTCTTTAATCTTTAGTCATCTCCGCAACACATGGGATCTATTTCTAACAGATCAGATCAACATTTGCACAACAACCACACTTATCTTTCCAGAAGAGTAAGCCTATTATTATTAGTCCCTTTAGGTTAGAATCAATGGTGTCAAAATAATTAACCCCCTTTCCTCCAAATGAGATCAGGAATAGGAATGATAATTTTATACTCGAGGGACAACCTGTACTTTTTGACGGGTGAGAGCTGCTTATGAGGGGCGCACAGCAATTAAACTTTGCAGCACTCCTTGTGCATGAATTCTTAATACTGTGTGCTCTACGGCCAATACGACGGTGCATTGGTCAAACATAGAGGGTCACTGGTAAAAGTAACATACGTTAAAATGTGAAATACTACCTGTACAGGGCGTATCAATAAAAACGCAACAAAACTTCTTCCCAATTTTTGTGGTAATAGTGTAAAATTATTCCAAAATTAACTAGTGCCATCTTAAAGCCACAAATCCCCTCTTTCCAATGATAGGTAATTTATTCATGTGCGGTCATGGATAACCGATTAATCATTGTTTTTTGCACAATGGCACAAAGTGAGCTTGTTTCAATGCAAATCCCATCCACTTGCATGACTGAAGTAAGATGAGAGGGAAAATTGAATAGGATTTGTGTTAGCATTTATACTTGAAACTTTAATGTGGCTTTAAGATGGCATTAATTATTTTCATGTAATTTTACACAATTACCACAAAAATTGGGGAGAAGTTTTGTTGCGTTATTTTTTGATACGCCCTGTATAAGGCAGGTGCGCTATTGAATTCTGAACATGGTAAAGGTTTTTGCGCTGTCCACACAGGTGATATGGGGCCTCATCATTACTTTTATACGTTACCAAAACTAATACGACCAATACAACAGTCAATACAATTCATAGATAGGTCCAACGCCGTTCTTAATAGTTTAAGCACGTTGGATAAAATATTTGGAAATGAAAATCTTGGCCTTAACACATAAAAAGGCAAACACAACTTTGTAATTAATGTCGCCCAAATTAAACTTCTTTAGTTTAAACAATTCGGGGAATTACTTTGTCAGTGTACATTTAGGAACAGTGTAGGAGGACCATACAGTATAAACAGACCGTGTATAACGCCACGGGGTATAACGTGAAGTAGGCCTACAAATTCTTTCAATTTGGCTCCACGAGGATACAATGAAGATGTGAAGAATATTTTAATTCCTAAACACCGTTTTTACAGTGAAGTAATGGTGAATGATTTATAAATCGATTGTATTAAAACTGTACAAAGTTCAAAAGTACAGTAAACAAAATTAAGTTAAAGTTACTCCGATTTTGAATAAAAACCGATGCAAATTATTGGTGGAGCTCATAGGATTAAAATAAAGAATAGTTTTGAGTGTCCAGCAAATATTCTTGCTTAACAAAGTAGGGGGAAAACAAGATCAAGCCCCATTGAATGCAATGGACGTTGACCTTCTGTGCCCCTATATCGGAAACTAAGCATTTAAGACAATCAAAACTACATTTTAATCCAGCTATGAACTCCACCAATAATTTGCACCATCTTTTATTTAAAATCGGAGTAACTTTAAAATTTGACCCCTATACAACTGAAATTGGCCCTTATTATTGATTTTTGCAGTTTTTAGCCTATAATTCTGAAACTTTCGACATTCATATTACAAACTATACCTTTTCTGAATCCTTATCACTGCTTATGGTTAGGCACATACCGTGGTGTACTTTTCAACAAGATTGGATCAATTTAAAAATGTGACCCTGTACAATCTTTGTCTTGGCCCCCTCTCCTTAAGGCACAATTTGCGCACTTAAGAATCACGCTGGAGGGGTTCCTGCCAGGCTGTCAACATATTTAAAGGTGCAACGAGAGATTTCAAATAATAGGTGTCCCTAAAAATGTGAAAATTCTGATTTTTGCACTGGAGTAAAGCATTCTGTCAAAAATATCCCCATCTGAAAGGATTAAGCTGAGAACTGTTTCTTTGGTACACAAATTTTGAAATCTCTAATTTCCTATAGACCGTATTCAATAGCCAGCCATGTTGGTGGACAAGATAGACGCATTCCAGTACTACAATACATTCACCTGTCAATGATCCCTGTGCAATCGCTAACATGGATCGATTGACAGCTTAATGTATTGTAGTCCTGGAATGTATGCATATTGTCCACCAACATGTCTGTTGGCTGACGTCATATTGAATACGGTCTATAGCAAATAGGAAATTCAGCCTAAGTTTTCTATTGAAATATAAGCATATACAAATCACCTTTTGTTTTCATTTAAGTTATTTCTGTGGCCAAATAAAAGGTAGAGAATCTATTGCATGTCTTATCTCTATGAGATCACTACATATCACAGAAAAATATGGATGACTTGAAATCTCTCGTTGCACATTTAATCACCCTAAACCTTTGTACTTGAGATGTGATACAAATGTCTGCTAGCCCCGGGTTATGATTGTTTTTATAGCTTTTTTACCCTCAATGAATTTGACGTGAATCACCCTTGTTATTGTTGTCACGTTGCCGTGCTTGAAATAGTATGGTAACTGAGAAAACGGGATTGAAATTCAATGTTCTTAAAGCTTGGAACTAGTTTTCTTGTTAATACTTTACTTGCTAAAAAGAAGTATCGTGTTTGATTAAAGTTTAAGAAAATTGAATTTGTCGTCATTTTTCAGCTTTGTATTCTGATATAGGCTGGAGCATCTCTATTTTGTGTGAATCCGAATGTGACGGTTAAGATTACTTTTTCGTGAAAAACATTTCTGACAATATTCACAACTATAGGGCCGTTCCTTTGTGTGCGTGCGAATGTGACAGGTAAGATCACCACTTCGTGTAAAACTTTTCTCACAGTATTCACACTGATAGAGTTTTTCCTTCGTGTGACAAGTCTGAACGTGGTATGTGCAGCTACTATTGTATAGGAAACATTTCTTACAATATTCACACTGATAAGGTTTTTCCTTTGTGTGCTGAGTCCGAATGTGATGTGTAAGATAATTTCTTTGGCAAAGAATTCTGACAATGTTCACACTGATAGTGTTTTCCCTTTGTGTGAGTATGGATGTGGCGGTCAAGACGACTTTTTACCGCAAAGCCTTTCTGACAAAATTCACACTGATAGGGCTTTACCTTTGTGTGAATCAGAACATGGCAGTTACGATGACATCTTTGTGCAAAGCATTTCTGACAATATTTACACTTATATGGTTTTTCCTTTGTGTGAGTCCGAGTATGAATCGTAAGACTACCGCTTCGTACAAAGGATTTCTGACAATACCCACACTGATAGGGTTTTTCCTTTGTGTTGTAGGAGTCCGAATGGATGATAAATACGACTTCTTAGTCGTATGTTTAAAACCTTTAATTACAATATACGAACTGATAGGATTTTTCAAGTGTATGAATCCGAAATGTGACGCGTAAGAGGAAGACCCACCTCTGTGCGAAGCCATTTCTGAACAATAATACCAATGATAGGGCTGTTCCTTTGTGTGAGTACGAATATGGGGGTGTTAAAGACTACTCCTGCGGCCAAAGATTTCTACAAGAGTCACATTTATAGTTACTGCGATTTCTCCTGAAAAACGTTATCGTGATGGAGTTGAATCGTTATGCCAAACCAATCGTTATGTATACCATTGATGATGACCTTTTTGCATCATTGACTTGTAATTTTTCTTGTTCTGGCAAGGAAATTACTTCTGCTCATGCCTTCTAAGATGACGCATTAGTCTTTCAAATGGTTGTACCATATTTCGGACAATACCTACATGTAACTGGTATGTATCCATCCATAATGAAGTAGCGATGCAAGTGTTGTGCAACAACTGTTTTGCAAACAAGTGATTGCTAATAGTTTCTGAAATCTTCTATAATCCCACGTGAACTAATCAGGACCCGGGTGTGTACGTTTCAACTTCAGGTAGTTTCTTGGTAATCCTGCAAAAAAAACAGGATATAGAAAGAGACATTTAAAAAAAATATCCTTTTTTTAGAAAAAAAAAAACTCGATGATGTGAGGGTGGCTTCATATGACACACAGGAAGCAACATGCAAGACTGGCGTGTACGATATACCCGGGGAAAAAACACCCTATTTACGTTCAATACAGATCAAAAGGGACATATAGTTGCGGGTGCACACCACTTAAGACTCAGTTTCGCAAATCCAAAATGTAAAACGGTTTCGTTTTGTTTACGTTTCGCAAAAATACAGTAAGCCCACACTAACATATACAATTGATCACGCTTTAAAATTGTCTTGCATGTTGCAATCCAGTGAATTGCTAACAAACAAAAAAAACGGTAGTGTAAAATGGATACAAAATCAGATTGTGCAGTAAATGTAAAGGATAGGGGCCTAACATTACTTACATATTAAAGTGCTAAAAAGCCTAATAAGGTCAAAATCTGTTATTTTAGTCGTTAAATCCGTACGGACACTTACCGCAACCACGTAATTGAATAGCTTTGAATGGAGGATTCATATCTTTAAACACTGCGGGTTTCTGCTTTTCTGACAAAAATTTTTCAAAAATAAACTCATTAAATTCTTTTACAGATGTACCTTGCACTTAAGCTATCCTGAGAATTAGAATATCCTGATAGTATATTTAATCGTGGAGTACAGTACATTTAGTGCCGCTATCAGCAGCGCCCTGATTGACTAATCGTTATTGTTGTTCTACAAAGGAAATGGATTCATTAAGTAAATCGAATTTCCTTTGTAACTTTCTCTCAGATTACTGAAACAGTCGAGGGTCAATTCTCAGACTGGAATTTTCTGAATCAAAAGCGAAATGAAAAACCTATAAAATTAAATGTAGAGGGAACTTAACATGCATTAGAGCACTATCAATGGAACATTTCATGATATTACAGGCTGAAACTGTTGGGCTTTCATACTTGTAACTTCCAAATCAGGACCCCAAAACGTAAAAATATTTTCTCACCGTGGTACTACGACCACGTTCAAACTAAATTAACATCAAATCTAAGCCAATATCCTTTACAATACGACAAACTTCCTATCAAAACGAACGAATGAACACCCTTTAAACATGTTAAAGACACATCAGTGATTCATCCGAAAAGAGTGACAATTTTGAAATTTGCAGGAATAGAAGAGGTGAAGGATAAGTCTGTAGAATTTTCATATGTTATTTTTTCCAACTAAATAATTGACAGAAAAGGAAGAAAACGTCAACGATATGAATCTCCATTCAGTCACGTGTTGTAGTAAGTGTCCGTATGGACAGTAATGACTAATTTATCCGATTTTGTCCTTATAAGTTGTTTCTGGCCTTGTCATTTGCAGAAGATGTTAAGGTATCTGTACTTGTTACAGACTTGCAAAAATCTGCTTTTTGACATTTAGATTTTCTGATTTAGACAATCACCGATAGTGCCTTTTTTAAAGATCAAAATTAATAATAACCATTCTCATTGCAAACACCTAATTCTCACTCAAAATGTTTGTAAAAAATGTGTTACAATATTCACATGATCACTTCTGTTTTTAATTTTTTTGTAAAAAAAAAAAAAAAAAAAATGATTCATCCGAAAGAGTGAAAATATTTGAAATTTGCAGGAATAGAAAAGGTGAAGGATAAGTCTGCAGAATTCTCATAGGTTACTTTTTCCAATTGACAGAAAAGGAAGAAAACGTCAATGATCAAAGATATGACTCTCCATTCAGTTACGTGTTGTAGTAAGTGTCCGTATGGACAGTAATAACTAATTTATCCGATTTTGTCATTATTAAGTTTTTTCTGGCTTTGTCATTTGCAGAATATATTAAGGTATCTGTACTTGTTACAGACATGCAAACATCTGATTTTTGATTTTTAGATTTTCTGATTTAGAAAATCACCGATAGTGCCTTTAAAGATCAAAATTAATAATAATCATTCTCATTGCAATCTCCTAATTCTCACTCAAAATGTTTGTAAAAAATATGTTACAATATTCACATGATCACATCTGATGTTTTTTTATTTTTTTTTATTTGAAATTGCGAATTCGAAAGTGATCCATTCGTACAAATGTATACAAAAGCATTTCTGGCAATACTCTCACTGACAGGGGTTTCTTCTTGATCAGAATGTGATGTGTAAGATGACTATTTTGTGCAAAGCATTTCTGACATCAGTTATTTCTTTGGGTGAACGAGAAGCAGGTGGTTAAGATCATTATTGTGCATTTCTAACATTATTCACACTGATAGGCTCGTTGTACCTTTGTGTGGTAAGTACGGATGTGTCGTGTAAGATTCCCACTGTTCGTAAAACATTTCTTAAAGGTCCCAGGAAATGAGATGATAAACCTACTCTAAATTTTTACGGGACATTCCATTCCAATAAACAGGGCCAGAAAGAAGAATACACTACCAGTGACATCATTAGTGAAACTATTGATTTTCAGTCAGTGTCATGAATAGATTCACACCAGTCACCTGGAATTTTCTATTACTCTCTGAAAAATCAATAGTTTCACTAATGATGTCATCACCAACCCAAATATTGAATGCTTTCTAGTCCCTCCTTGTAGACTTGACATAAACCACATCAATTCTATTTGCATTTCCTGGTACCTTTAAAATAGTCACATTCTTGGGTTTTGTCTTTGTGCCAGCCTGAATTAGTGGGGGACTGTAGTGCACAGATCTCATGTGAGTGTGCAAATCTGTATAAAACTGTGAATTTTGGTACACAAGTACTTTATGCATTGATAATAAAAAAAAAATGATGGAAGCACTTGCCACACCCCTTTCATAGCACTCAGCTTGGAGTTCAAGGTTACACAGGGGTAAAAAAATTAAAACGTTCCGATTACGTTGAAAAGCACACCATGATGTTTGTTTGGTTAAAAGGATTCCAAAAAGGTATAGTTTATACTAACTATGGCTTATAGTTTTGGAATTATGGGGTAAAAACTGTAAAAATGGTAAAAAAGGCAATTTTGGTTTGTACAAGGGTCAAAAATTAAATGTTGCTTCAATTTTTGTAAAACGTGGTTCATGTTGTTTTTTCAGCTCAAAGAATGAAATATAGGAATAGTTTTGACTATCATAAGTGTTTGGTTATTAACCAAAATGGCGGATAAAGTCAACAGCTATTGGCAGCTATTGGATTCTATTGACCTGTGACCTATCTTGTTGGAACTGAAAATTATGCATAACAGATAAGTCAAACTATTCCTTATTCCAATCATTTAAGCTAGGGAACAATTTGCACCACATATTACCTGAATCAAAGCAACTTTTAACTTTTAACTCATGTACACACCAAAATTGACCTTTTTTCACTATTTTTACAGTTTTTACGCCATAACGACAAAACTATTAATCATAGATAGTGTAAACTATACCTTTTTGGAATCCTTGTAACCAGGCAAACATCATGGTGTACTTTTTAACACAATCGGAACAGTTTAAAATTTTGACCCCTGTATAACCTTCAAACCCAAGCTGGGGTCCATGGGGGGGGGGGTGGCAAATACTTCCATCAATTTTATGGATTATCAATGCCTAAAGTACTTGTGTGCAAAAATTAATAATTTTATCCGGAAGCGCACACTCTTTCACTGCAGTCCCCTACTAAATGTGACCACCTTGTGCAAAGCGTTTCTGACAATATTCACAGTTAAAGACTGAGAGTTTTTCCTTTGTGAGTCCGAACGTAACGTGTGAGATTACCGCTTTGTACAAAACATTTCTGGACAATACTCACATATAGGGTTTTTCAAATGTGTGAGTAAGAATGTGATGTGTAAGATCACCACCTTGCGCAAAAGCTTTCTATTAGGCCATGATACGTCGTGATTAACGATCTTTTCGTGCTCCAACGCTGGGGGATCACTTACTTCCTTCACTAAAAATTTAAACATATATGTAAAACCAGGAAAGCTTTATCCCCAATGAAAAAAAGTGCAATTATTAGAAAAAATGATAAAATGTCAAACTCAATTACACCTTTCAAAAGGTTCTCAAATAGATGTCATGTAATTAATGTGAGATCAAATTGAAAAATATTCAACAATCAACCTAAAAACACACTTCAGATCTTTCTCAACAGGGTATGCAGTCCATTGTTACTGGACTACAATGTTGAAAAGATTTTACCGCTATATCGGGGTTAGACTTCGCCGTATGAGCTATAGTATCTGTCATACTTAAAGGGCAACATAACTCACCTCGCTCATGATTTTTAAAAAATGTAGGTCGCTGAAATATCATTGACTTTCTTGGTAAATTGATAGAAATAGGGTTTAAAAGACAATAACTTGCGGATCTAGTTATGCACAATGAGGTCAGTCCTTGCCAGGGCTTTTCTTTCATGGTAATTTGGGTACCTTTACATGTCTTTCGAATAAAAATTATGAATCATTATGGTAAGTTAATTGAACACACAGTAGAATTCAAGATTTTTTCTTATCGCGAACGAGGAAATAACTTGCCAATATGCGGCAAGGCATAAACATGCGAAGTAGGCTATTAATTTCTGCGTGCACATGAACAATAGACCAGATGTTAAAGAATGTGAGTGTGTCCAGGGCCGATTATTGAATATCATTAGCTCCAATGTTCGCTTGAGCATGTTGACGCGTCTAGTGTATATCCATTGTCACTGATATTCTGGAATAAATTGAGTGGACATTTTATTCATTTTTTCTAAATAATGTGCACGCTTTTCATTGTGGGGACACAGCTTTTCCGGGTTAAGATATATTGTTTGAATTTTAGTGAAGGAAAGGAATAAGTAATCCCCAACGCTGGAGCACGAAAATTTAAATAAAAGGCCAAAATTGTATTAGTACCATGGCCTATGACATAAGTCACACTGATAAGGTGTTTCCTTGGTGTGAATCAAAATGTGAGCGGTACAGATGACCACTTTGCGCAAAACATTTCTGACAATATTCACACTCATGGGGCTTTTCATTAGTGTGAGTCCGATCGAATGTGAGATTTTAAGCCACTATGAGTGATTTCCTAAATCAGATAAACAAAAAATATCAAAAATCAAATTTTTGCATGCCTGGAAACTATATTGGTATTCTAAAACATACCCTGCAAGTGATAGACCAAACGAAGCCTAATAAAGACAAAATCGGTATTTTAGCCATAATTGTCCGAACGGACAATTCTACAAACACGTAATTGAATGGCGATTCGTATCTTGAACCACTGCAGGACGTTTCTGTTATTCTCCTTTTGGAAAAGGTTAATTATGAGAATTCTACAGCCTTTTCCTTCACTTTTAGACTAGTCATGCAAATTTCCAAAATATTTTCACTATCTGTCGGATAAAGCACTGATAGTTGTGTCTTTACGATGACTACCGTTGTGAACCTTTCTGACAATGATACGGTTTGTTCTTTGGGTGATTCGAATGTGGAAAGCTTAAGATCGCCACATCATGCAAAGTTCTGACAATATCACAATGGATAAGGCTGTCTTTTGTGGGAGTCGAACTGTGTATGTAAGATTGTATGTTTGTAAAACATTCCCTACAATATTCGCACTGATAAGTTTTGTATCTTGTGAGTTCCGAATGGAAACAGTTAAGATGACTACTTTGGGCAAGCTTCTGACAATATTACACTGATAGGGTTTTCCTTTGTGTGAGTCCGAATGTGTTCTTTAAGATGGCCACATCGTGCAAAAAATTTCTGACAATATGACACTGGTTAAAGTGTTTCCTTTGTGTGAGTCCGAATGTGACAGGTAGATGACTACTTTGTGCAAAGTATTTCTCACAAATAACAACTTATTTACATAACATATCAATGCCAGAATTACAGCTGTATGCAGACACTCGCTTATTGTATGTCCACTGGTAAGATCTTTCATTCAGCATAGGTTGAATTTCTTCCTAGTTCTGACCAATGCATACTTATTAATCTTTCCTGTGAGTGTACATTGTTCGGACAATATCTGATCTAAATGGTTATCATCCATCATCATTGTGAAGGCAATGGGTTGTAGTATCAAACACTAATATATGCAAATATGTAAAATTATTTGCAATATTTTCAATTCTTAGCCCTCTATAATCCTGTGCGAACAATGAAAACTATCAAATCGGGAATAGTTATTTGAGGGTGTTTAACCTGCTCAGACAAGTTTATTGGCAACCCCTGCAAAATAGACACATATTACAAAAAAAATCACTTTACAACA
>JAMKCH010003544.1:0-35155 GCA_023653785.1 Ophioderma brevispina | reverse complement strand
TGTTGCACATGAAATGTGTCCCATTACTTTTGTTGGTGAAATTGAAATACATGTTATGGTTGTATATTGTGAGCGCGTTAAGTGATTTTGATGATTGCCTCCTAGTGCTATTTCTCGTCAAAACGCGCGGAAAACAAAGGGAAGTTGTTTCTGTTAATATACCACGGTGTGTTGTCGTTTGTATCATGGCTGTTTTGAATGCTTTTTTGGCTGTTTTTTTTGTGTGTTTTTAGTTGTATTTGAAAATTGGTGGGACACACTACGGGGTCTTAATACGGAATATAAAAGCCAGTCCCCATGCAAAAATGTTTCCGACGGGTCTGCGGACGATTGTTCGAAAAAGTATGTTGGTTATGAGTTCTGTTTTGGGAACATGTTTTGTACCAGCCTTTCTGTGAGATACTCTACAGGAAGAAGAGTACTAAAGACGACAATAGGAAGCTCCCGATGCTCTGGTTGCCTCAAATGAAGACGAGCTGCTTTGAACTAGACATTTAATACATCAGCGTTCTCAGCATAACCTATAAATTTATATTTGGGCTGTTTGTAGGTTGATGGTGGGAAAACGGGCATTTTCTTTGCATGGCAGAAGAAAGGACCAAGTTTGCAATGGGGCAGACGCACTTGAGCTAGACTTGGTGCTCTCTTGACAGTGATCACTTTATGGCTCGTACTCCTTTTTAAACTTGGTGGGCCTTTCGTTGCCAACGTCTTTATATTTTTAAGATTACCTTTTTTGTGTGAACATCGAATAGCGTGCAAGTTGCAGTGTTCGTGCAATTTGAAAAAAATCCTGTTTCCACAGACCCCATGTCAACTGTATGGGGAGAGGAAAAATGCAGAAGATGCTTAAAATTAACGAATCCGCAAAAAATATCCGTAAATTGCAAGATTTCAAAAGTTTGCTTTTGATCTGTATTGCAATTTCAGGCGATTTTGCCGATTTGGGAAGTTTGCCTTACTTAACGCTATTTCCCAGTGCATGGGGGCCTTCCTTTTGGACAAAATCAGGTATTGTGTATAAGTGCCACCAATTGAATGACTTGTTTAACACGTCTCACCAAAACATCCCTTGGGACTGCAAGAAGTGAGTTTTAGGGCCTTAACAAGCCTCTCTGTTCTCGCTCGTTGCGTTTGATTGAAAAATGCTTAGAACGACGCTGGTGTTGCCGAATATAGGCCTGCAGATTGAGCCTGCTTTTGGGGGTTAAGTGGCAAATATGTGAATACAGCTAATTTTGATATTTTTAGAAATGAGGTCCTACATATCTCGCAGATATAAAACTGCCCGAAATTCCTCTGGGGGAACACGTTCAAATGACGTCATCAAAATGGCCCGCCATTTGTGTGTATATGTGGTATTAAACTTTAGTGAATGACAAGAAGTAAGGCTATTTTTATGTTTTTAATTAATGTTGGGACACTTCTTAGGTAGTAATACTTATGAAACATGGTACAAATTAAATTGATACCAAAACAAGTGCCAACAGAACCAGTAGGTGTCAAGATGACGTCATAAAGTGCGTCGGCCAGCACAAAAATGTTATTTCCATAGGACACAAACATTATGCGACAATTTGTCACTGAAAATATTGGATTTTTTTTGCGTTTTGGCTCCAAATGAAGACAAACTACAAGTTCTATATACGGTTGTTTCATGCCATCTCTGCAGAAATTTCAAAACGTACCGTAAAATAAATAATAATACTAATAATAGCTAGCAACGACCCCCTTAGCCATTGCCTTTGAAGGCGGGCCCTTCACATTTGTTTCCCCTTAAAAATTACCGGCAGGAGAGTTGCTCTCAACAATTTCACTTGAGCTAGTTAAATCGCAATCCCTTGTTGGCAAATTCAGTAGCTCAGAGCTTTCATTCACCAATGTATTTATTAGAAAAAACACCCCTGTTTGGGGTATGATAATGATACACAGATCACACAATGTCAATTCATGTCAATGTTGTACACGTACAACCCACTGATGTCGTCCTTGGTGGATGACCGTATTGTAACTAATAGTGTTTACCTTGGAGCTCTCAGCTTTTGCATTTAGCGTTCCTAGGAAAAGTTGGGATTATGGATGAATAATACTGGGGATGAAGATACCTATTGGCTGCAAAGGCCCACCCCTATAGCTATCGACTTTGGTAGCAAAACCCCTAACCCGACGAAGGCCACCTTCACACTTTTCCGCTAAAACTACCAAAAAATGTCTCAAAAATACCTGTAAGCTTTTGATTATAGGTTTAGCATTTGCAAAAACTAAGAAAAATTCTGTTGGGGGAAGTGGTACCTTCCCCTCACCCCGTAAGACGAGGATTAATTGTTATTAAGCCAGGGCAGTAGTCAGAGTTAGTAACGAGTGAAAATTTCACTCTCACAAAGGTAAACGCTTGGATAGGGTAAACCACTCCAAGATGAGTGGGTTAACTCCTTTGGAGGAGTTAAACAAATTAAGGGGCCCAACACGAAACGAGTGGAAAGCCACTATTTTTGAGTATTTTTCATCTTTTGGAGTGAAAATACCTATTAAAAATACAAAACTCTTGTTTGGGAGTGATGGTTTCACTCATTTACATTTAGAGAGAGCACGGTATGGGGGTGCGGGACCTCGAAAAAGGGCCCTTTTTGAAAAGAAGACATTTCTAGTTCTGGACTGCTTTGCGCACCCCCTCACTAAAATGTTGACTTTCTTGTCAAATTCTCTAAAAAAAAAAAAATTATTTACCTTGTATTTAAAAATCAGCCAAAAAAGTGGACATTTTGTCCCTGTTGTGGAATTTCATGTTGCCATCCACCCCTCCCCTCCGTGCGAAGCTAGCTATTGCAGGTGCAGGTACCCGTCCACTACGGAAAATATGGGTTTTTATTTATATTCAATTACAGACCAAAAATCATCCGATATTGTATAGAATAGTATGCCCTCTAAGACGTTAGGGTCACCTTTAACCCTTTTCGTGCCTTCTATACCCATCTTTATCCCTAAGTCTTTCCGGGAAATGGGACTACCAACCTAACGATCAACCAAAAAAGGAGGTGTTAGAGTGTTATTGTTCTTGTTAGATTTCTGAAAACGTGAAACAAAATGAAGTTAAGGAACGTTAAGGGAATAATTTATATAGCAAAGAAGAACCAAGAAATCTGGCTAATCAAAATCTGGAAGCCAAATGAACCTTAAATTGCTCTAAATGGGGGGGTAAGTGGTATGGGCCAATAGTACAAATAAAAGATGAAGGGCCAGTTGTAGAACCAGGATGAGCGATCATGATTTGTACGGCCGTTATTTGTGACATTTACATTGTTGTTGTCATCTGCAAGAAGGCACATAGGGATGCTTGGTTAGTGTGTCTGCCGGTGAATGTGTATTGTGGTTCAAATGTGACCCAAATGCGAACATTTTCATGTGAAATTGGATCACTAGTGTCTTTCGGTACATTCCCATATGGCAATAGGCAGACACGCATGCGTTCGGTGAATGCTGTATCCCTTTAAACCATCCTTGAGAACAGGGAAAACTTAAAATTGTTTCAGTTGAAACCCTTTAACCATTTGATGCAAAAAAATTAAAAAAAACCTGGCGATCGATCCATTAATAGCCTCACCAGTTGTCAATGCATATGTCTTGAAAGGAAAGGGGACAATACAAAACCAGATTCCTTACACGAACATAATCCAAAATACATTTGCCCCAAATCATATAAAATCATTAATTGATGGGGAGTAATTATTAAACAGATAATTTTAAAATAGCAAGGGTAATTCGAGGTGATGTGGTTGCAGCAAAATCGGTTCTATAAAGGTTAAAAATGAAACTGCAAATGCATCTGGGCGCTTGTTTTATGTTCAAGTGCATCCCTAAAAGTGGTAAAATGTAGGATATGTAGTCTCTAATATGTAACATTCCTCTAACAGCTCCGGATTTCACTCTTGGGTGTAAAGAGAAGCAAAGGAGCTAGGAGGCAATGTGCCTTGCCTAAAAGACATTGACTGAATTTACGGATTGCTCCCGCAGCCTTCAGAACATGAGTTGTCCATTCTATCACAAGCACCAGTGCCAACAATCTGAATGATCTGAATATGGATGACACTGTTATCTGTCAAACTAGAATATTTCATCAGGCCTTGGGAGCTTTTACTTACAGATACGTATACTATTAAAAAAGACTTTGACGAATGTAATAAAAGAAAGTTTATAAACAATTGGTTTTGAAATATTGGTAAATCAACAAAATAAAAATTTTGTCTTAACCATCGTCCAACCAAGGGTTTGTAATACGTTCACGCGGACCACGGTGTGGGTACCACCCCCCCCCGATTTTTTTTCTTAAAAAGCGGAAAAACATCATCTTGTTTGGTAGCGGTGTGTAGCTACATGTCCTTATTTTAATCAAGTACAAACTATCATTTTTTAAAATATGACGTCATTAGTGACGTCATTAACAGAGCTATTTAAGCATATGTAAGTCAAATCGCCAAAAGCAATGGGTTTCGACCATTTTTGCCACTTCAAGCCAAGCAAAATTGGTGATTTATTTGGCAAATGATGGCGTTGCTAAAGTAAGCATATACATGTTATTACTCTAAATAATAGAAAAAAAAAAATACAAATATTGTCGGATGGCTTACGAAGCATCTACGTAACATTTATACAACATAAAGTACCATTTGGCATTTTTTTTTTCAG
This sequence comes from Ophioderma brevispina, assembly GCA_023653785.1. NCBI lineage: Eukaryota > Metazoa > Echinodermata > Ophiuroidea > Amphilepidida > Ophiodermatidae > Ophioderma > Ophioderma brevispina. The sequence goes on along the minus strand of JAMKCH010003544.1, from coordinate 30,472 downwards.
CAGTAAAGTATAGGAAAGTGGCAACCACCCCCTTTTTTCCAACTTGATGGGACACCCCCGGGACCATTCTGAAGGTGGTACCTCCAATTTGTTTTCGCTTTAAAATGACCGCAAAGATGAAGTTACATTACATAAAACCTTAGATCATATTGGGTTTGGTTTTTGTGCGATAGGAGTCATCCGTGGCGGCTTACTACTCCCCCCCCCCCTTCTTGTCACGATTACGATTCTGACTGAATACTATAAATACTGGAATACCGTGGTTTTGATTATTTTCTTTAAAATTTTGAAAGTATCAAAATGTTGCCATTGTTTTAAATTTCGACATCGCTTCAAAGGATAGGCACCCGTCTACTGTGTACACAGGTACGCCCTCTTTACCTCTACCGGTGTTTTAAACTGGTATGTTGAAAGAGGTTTCAAATATTCATTTGCCTGAAAAAAATACCAGCAAAAGCGTTTCCTTGGATTTGTTGAGAAAGGCGCTTACTTCGGGACGGAGAAATAAGTAAGTGTACTTTATGCAACAGACAGATTTATACAAGCTTGGTGTTCCAGAGCTTTAAAAACTGTAAACAAGTACCATTTCAAATAGTTTCAAATGCATAGATGTGCCAAAATATCAAATATCATAATCGTATGGTTAATTGTGCGCTTTTAATAGCTTTATGCACTCTTTAATATCTTATTCTGCCACAAAAGGCATTCCTAGTTTCCAACAGTAATATGTTTGTGATGTGGTGCTTGTATGGTTTGCCGAAAATGCTTCTTGATTCTGCAAAAAAACCATAAAAAAGAGTTCAACTTTAAATTATGATCTTATATACACTATGTAATACTATATGACTGTATTTTTCTGGATTGACAGGTTATTAGTACAGTGCGTGCGTGCGTGTGGCATTTGCACATGACATAAGTGGTTGTTATTCGTTTGTACTCTTTTTTCGCATCTATACATGAAACACTATCATCAAACAGTGATGACAAAGAATCGATATTTGAGTGAATGAAACATTTTTTTTAATTTTTTAGTTATTTGTTATATATGATACATATTTTACTGTTAAGTGTCAATACAATTGGATATTGGATATAAAAATACTATAATACTAGGTTTATAAAAAATCTTCATTAATGTAAAAATAAGATATTCTACCGGTATAAAACATTTGCAGTGGTATAATGCAAAATATTTTAAAAAGTAAACATTTTCGCATTAATTTATCAAATTAAATATGAAGAAACATATTTTTTATATGGCCGCCAAATTTTGAAAGTGCTCTCTAGTCTTTAACATATGTAATATCTCTAGGAATACTCAAACTAAATAAATGTTGACGAGAAATGTATATTTCACCAGAGTTTGTCCAAATGTCTAGCAAGTTGCGGACGGGATGAAGTCGGTACCTAAAGAAGAATGCTAAAACGAGTCATTTGGGCAGCCATTTGATGAAGTCATTTGCATATGTTCCCCCACGGGAATTTTGGGCAATTTTATATTGTGAGATAGTTAGGACCAATACTTTCAAAAAATACCAAATAGCTTGTAGTACGATAGTTGCCAGTTCCACCTTTTCTAAGGCACTTTTTTGGCCATTCTTCTCTTCCCCTATTAGGGGTGGGGTGGCTTCGGCAAATATTAGTCACAGAGCGGGGTAATTGGGGGGGATGACGTAGTGATGTACATATTAAATGGGGAATACTTCGATTTATCAGGAGTAATGTTAAATTGTGATTTCTTCGAATATGTGCAATTCTCAAGGGAACAATTGCCTTTGATTTTGTTTTTTTGTGTGTGTGGTGTGTGTTAAAGATTTTTCAATTGGTGCACTTATACCCAACACCCGATTTTTGTCCAAAAGGCCCATGTCACATTATGTAAAATGTGGCTCGTTTGCTCATAGCCGTATAGAAGTTACCGTCAAAATTGCCGGTTTTTACAATTCAATTACACCCACTTGAGAACGCGAGTTCTGGTTGATTCATAGAACGTAGCATTTTAAACCTTATTTTACTAAGTGTTAAAATTGCGATAGTGTGCGTTTTTCGTTTTAAAATTAGGCCTATACGTTTTAGCTCTGCGAATACCGAAAAATTGCCCTTAAATATCTACCACCACTTGAGAACGCAAGTTCTGTTGGATTTCTAGAAAGTAGGCATGTAAAACTTATTTTTTAGCTTTATGTGCATTAATAATTCAATTACTATTAAATTTTAGATTTAATTAGTGCATTTTTCGTTTTAAAATCATACCGTGTTCTATCCAACCCCGTTTGGTTGCTCAATCACTTAAGATCGACTATGAGAGTAAACATAATATGTTGCTGTTGCAATTTGGTGTTTTCATCCCCACCACCTGGCATTAGGCAACTCAAGGAAAAGTTAATAAATGAATCACAATGTCTATACTGGCAACTAAGTGTTTTATTAAAGTTTCAAGCGTTGTATAATCCTCTCACCCTCCCTTCCCCTCACCCCACCAATAAAAGCATTCGAACATGCTTGACAGATATTGCAGATAGATATATACACGTGTATTATAATTAAGGCAGCTGACACAGGATTTGTAATTGCAGAAATGGTCTTTTAATCACTAATCTGGATCATTTAATCATTAGGACTTAGTGAAAAGTTTGACCTAGTAATCTAAAGCAGTGTTTTTTCCACCCCACCCATCAACACACACCCCCCCCCATACATGTATATTGAGAGGGTACGTAAATAACTGGAGCAAATGCGCTTTATGTGGGGAAATAGAGTAAAGTAAGGCAAACTATTCCCAAATCGTGCAAAATCCGCCTGCAAATGCAGAATACAGATCAGCGACAACTTTGTGAAATCTTGAGAAATTTACGGATATTTTTACGTATTCGCTAATTTTACGCTATCTTCTGCATTTCCCCCAGTGACATGGGGCCTGAGAAATGAATGGCAATTCACGAAAATTTTTGTTCTTGAACTGTGTTCTTTAGAGCAAACTTTTTAAACTTTTATTTTTACGGATAGAATTGTCTCTGCAGATCTTATTTGATGCAAATTTCAAGACGAAATCTCAAAAAAAAGTTGCCTTTTTCAAGAATGTAAAATTCTCCCATTTCGCATGTACCCCACTATGCACTGCCACAATGGAATTCACAGCAGTTTTGTTCTTGAACTTGAGTTTTTGTGATCAACCTATTTGAATTTTTTTCCACGGATAGGATTGTCTTTGCAGTTCTTACCTGTGGTCAAATTTCAAGACGAAATCCCACAAAAACTGACTTTTTCAAAAGAATGTATGGTTTTCCTTCGCAATTAGTACTGTGTCGAAATGAATGGCAATTTCACGATTTTGTTCTTGAACTTATGTTTTATGATTCAAACATTTTTGAAATTTATTTCACGGATAGAATTGTCTTTGCAGTCATCTTCAATGAGAAATCCCAACAAAAAGTGGCTGTTTTCAAGAAGGTAACATTTCTCTTTTCGCACGTACTACTATGATGCCCAATGGCAATTACAGCAGTTTGTTCTGAACTGAGTTTTTATGATCGAAACTTTTTTGAAATTTTATTTTACCGATAGAATTGAACTTATGCGCCTGAATAATGAAGTACACAAAATTGTTATTTAAGCATATGAATTTTGGGCTTTTTTTTTACGTTTAGGGTAAGGTCCTTATAAGGGATTCTTGAGCGATGATAATAATTCCGATTTCCAACGTTTATCTTTAGAGTAGGCTAGCCTACACAATGATGTAAAATGTTTTGTATTTTGTGGTTTTTTTAATTATTTTTTTACATGTTGGCCTACTTTGGTTTGGCAGAGCAAGTTGGGGAGGAAAAATACCAGATTTGCGTGCCGCCTGCTTTACACGTCTCTTTTCCAAAATTTATAAGAGGTGGCGTTGACAGTTTTGTTTTCCCCTTTATCAGCGACACAGATTCAAGCAAACAAAAAAAATTTTGCAAAGCAAAAAAAGTGTGGCATTTTTTTTTTTTACTTTTTCAAACCCAATTGGCGTCATTTTCGTGAAAATTTGCCTTCAGCTGATTATTTGGGAAGCATGACGTAACCAGCTTGAGACCGCCTTCGGCTTTATAACTCATGTTGAGCCACATTACTCACGTTTCACGTGAACAGATGACAAGTCGCCTCACACGGAAGGTGGCGTCCAATCAGAAAATAAATCAGCTTGTGTTTTTAATTTTGTACTTACAAAATACTTACAAGTAGCATCTTTTCATGATTATCGACACAATATGTATTGAATTAAAAAGTCTAAACTATTCATTTAATATTTCAATTTCTAATGGTTTCAAACATTTCATTCAACAAATGTTTTATTATGTATTTAAAAGAGAAATTATTGAAAAATAGAAACATTCACAGCAAAAAGCAAACAAAATGGAGGCTGTTCCGAGACTGTCGATGTTGAGCCTAGAGTAAACGACAGTGAGAAGGTGAATTTGGCCCTGTTATTAAACCGGTATGTTTTTAAGAAGCTAACATTATTGATATTGATCTAGGAAAAGTTCAACCCTCGTTTTCTGGCGTCTGTAAAGGGTCTGAAATACACGTTGTAACTTGCTACTAAAATCAACGTCTAACCTTCATCCCCGGTGGGCTCACCCAACCGACACCACTGACCGCATGATCGTTACCAAGCTTTGCCAACAACGCGGACAAATATGGCACGCCATGGTGGTTAATGACAATGGTTCCCCATCGTATGGTGGTTCTATCCCATGGATATGTATTTGTGATACATGATTGGACCAAAAAAAACTGTATTACAACAGGGGTTCACAATCACATCTATGAGTGACTATGTTCGCTCTCGCGTGCCATATTGGTCCGCGATTTTGGTAACGATAATTACGAGTCAGTACCACAGATTGAGTGAGCCCACCGGGCCTTCATCATGACTAGTCCTAGTCCCAATAGGTACCCAATACTTTGTATACAGGGTACCACATGCCTAGAAGGTCGATGTCAATGAAATTCCCATTGAGTGTGGATGGAGCAACATTTTTCCACATAATTTTCTCTGAAAATGATAAAAGGCTGCAATAATATCACATATCCATGTTCTACGTAGGAGAAAACACCATGCAGGTAATTTTAGCAGTATAGAAGTACATTTTATGGGTTAAATCTTCATGAGAAATGTGTGACTCTAATATAGCTAGAAAAATAAAATTACCAATTGCCTTTTATAATACTTGAAAGTAGATTCATTAGAAAGAGCACGGCTCCCAAAAGCATAACACAGTTTAAATGAAGTCAAAGTGTTACTAGTTTATGCAAAATTTTCAATGTTTATTTGGAGGAAATCTGATCTGTCTACCAGCCTATAACCGTGCACAATGTCCATCTCACACGTGTGCAGAGTCCGAACTAATTAACGCTAATAACGCTAAATGGAAAATTCAGATGACCCGCTCTTTGTGACGTCCATGGGTCAGTGGTTCGACCACAATATGTTCGACCACTTTTGGAAACACTTCGGTCGCATTCCTGTTGATTAGTCATGCCATACACGAGATTGACAGGGTCAATACGCAAGCGCAATGCATGAATGTGATTTCGGAACTTCGAAAAACCGTCTGACTGCAATGTTCCAAATCGCCAACCAATCAGCTCTGCACACACAAGCGTTATTCATTTGTATATCATGTTCTCAGCTTCTACTGCTGGTTAATATTCATAATAGTAAATATTACATAGTTTACAGACTCTGCGAGTCACCTGGAAGATGCAAAAGCGATATATGCACTATACTCGCTATTTATATTGCGTGAATCTGCCTGCGCTGAATCAACGCCATGATGATGTCCCCGGTGATTTATTTCGATCGGTATAAAACCAATTATTTTCGCTGGTTACTACTAATAAAAACCGAACGAGTTGCCCAGGGGAGGGTGGCCAAGAAATCCAAATTTTAGACGTCGCACTGTTAATAGACTTAAGGACCAAGGGTTTTTTCAACTCCGTTCTGACGGGGGAGGGGGGAGGGTGGGCGGCAAAACAAATTTTGGGGGTCCAATAGGGGAACCCCCCACACCTGGTAACTTAAGTGCTCACATGTCAGGGTTGGCTTTTTGCCCGGTCAAAACCTATTTTGACCAGAAAGCGGTTAAAACCAGGTTTTTAAAACCGGGCAAAAGTGTTTAGCTGGCAAAACCGGGTCAAAACTAATTTCATAATCACAGTCGAATAAATTATGTCTTGACGAGGGTAGAAACATATTGAACTATGATGAGTCTGATGAGGAATGTCATTTTAAAAATTCAAATAGCCTATTTGAAAAAAAAGCAAATAGTGTTAATTAAGAAAACTGCAAAAAATTCATGTAAATTGATAATGGACAATGTGTGTGTCATGACTTTTGTGTAGAAATTGAGTTTTAATTTGATGTACTATGTTTGGGGTCCAGAAAGGTGCTGAAGGTAAGGATGAGTTGAGGACATATGTTTTAACCATGCATGCATTTGTACCATGTTTTTCCTGGTTCTGACCATGCATGCATTTGTACCATGTTTTTCCTGGTTCTGACCATTCATGCATTTGTAGCATGTTTTGACCATGCATGCATTTGTACTGTTTTGACCATGCATGCATTTGTACGTTTTGACCAGGTTTTTGACCATGCATACATTTATAGTATGTTTTCACCTAAATTTGACATTGTATGTATTTGTACTATGAATTCGACAACCAATACATTTGTAGGGTAACTATGTTTTGACCTGGTTTTGACAATGCATGCATTTGTACTGTTTTGACCAGCCATGTATTTGCACTGTTTTGACCAGCCATGTATTTGCCTGTTTTGACCTGGTTTTGACAATGCATGCATTTGTACTGTTTTGACCAGCCATGTATTTGCACTGTTTTGACCAGCCATGTATTTGCCTGTTTTGACCTGGTTTTGACAATGCATGCATTTGTACCATGTTTTTCCTGGTTCTGACCATGCATGCATTTGTACCATGTTTTTCCTGGTTCTGACCATTCATGCATTTGTATCATGTTTTTGTCGTGTTTTGACAATGCATACATATTTCGTTTTGACATGTGTTGACTATACATGCATGTAGACCTAATAAAATGTATGCTCAGACAATAGCCATGTTTTGACACATGTGTATGCATATATTTTGGAACTGTTTAGGTTCATTGCGGGTTGGGTAAAATCTAAAGGTCCATATCAAATATCATTATGGAACTTTTCTTGAAATTAATTTACAAAATGGAAATCAAGACATTTTGTTCTCAGTTAGGCTTAATTATACATGTACAAAAATTAGATTTTGACCAGTAGTCTACTTGAACCACTTATGGCATACCAACCTTCAGCAGATTGGACCCTTAAAAACTTACCACACACTTAACACCCTGCCAATTCAAAGAAAAAATCTTTTTCCCTTCTCAAAATGTGTTGTTTTTTTAATGTCATTACAGTTTTGAAAGTTAAATGAACCTTTTTGTGCATATTTATGTACAAAATTAGGTTTTTGACCAGTTTTGACCACTTTAGTCGGTCAAAACCTCCCGGTAAAAACAGGTTATAAACGGTTTTAACCACCCGGTTTAAACCGCCCGGTTAACCGATCAACCCTGTGCACATGTACAATGTGAAAAAATGTTGAAAATATTCCGATTTTTTTTTTCTTGCAATGAAATGTACTTAAAGTGGCAACAAAAAAAAGGGGTTCTAAATGGAAGCAAAACACCAGGTGAGAGCCTGCAACAAAATATTTTTTCTTTTTGGGGGGGGGGTGTTTACAAAACAAAACAATGCAAACTATTTTTTTTAGCTGAAAGACAATCCAACATTGACAACTATTTGTACGGCCATGGGCAAAAGGAACCTCACTTCCCATTCCTATATTAAATAAATTGTTGTTGTTATTTATATTATCAAAACATTTGACAGAAATAAATTTTATACAATTTTATGACACTAATACAAGATTAAGCAATACCCTCTTTAGTGGTGAGAAATTTCACTTACAATTTCAAGTACCATTTCAAAGATACAGCACAAAAACCAGTAAACCTAACACGCACGCACACAAACACACACATAAACACACCACACGAGTATTAAATCTGCAGGACTTTGCAAAAATCCCCATGGCTTTCAAGGCAAGAGGATAACTTAAGCCTCTTAAAAGTGAGGAGGGAAGGCATTTTGTGTAATTGTTTTGACTAAATCATAATGACCGCTAAGAAAAATGGTGAGGTTTTTTTTTTTTTTTATTTGTCAGGAATAGACCCCCTAGAGGTCGTTATTCGCACATCAAAGTGACTGTGTTAATTAATACCACAATTAGCCATACCATACATCAACATTTAAGGATGGAAAACACTATAATTTAAGAAAATTCGAAACACCCACAAAAAAACTTGAGACAGGATCCCAAAAGGTGAGTAGGCTACAAGCATCTGATTAATTTTTTAAGCCAGATGGATAAGGGGGATACAGAAGCTGTAACAACAAATCCCACCCACACTTCCACCATTTTGATGATTCAACAAAATCATATCCATAGGCCCCACCCTCAGCTCCCGCCCACATACCCCATCCATCCTCAATGACACTGAAAATCCATTCCCCACACAAAACGAATAGTACCACTAATCACCTCCCACCCGACTTCTTACACTGAATCACACATAAACCCATTGTATCATTAACGTACAGGCCTAAACCATGAACTCAATGTAGCGAGTAGGCCATGTGCTGGTAATGTCGTCTGCTACAATACCAGCTTATTACAAAATTCGGCATTCCACACCACCAACATGATCACTGTGATACGGCCCGCTTGCGATTGATTTTGCACCTCTGAAGATGTTGATCTTTAAAAATATATTACATTGCTTAGGAAGAAAACCATATAATAATGCTATACCTTTGACAATTTGCTAATTGCCCGAAAATGTAAAAAAATCAAAGCTTAGTCTCAGTTTCGATAGCCACGCCCAGAGCTCCAGTACAACAATCAATGGAACATGGGACTTGGTGGACCATGACATGACCTGGGGGAGCGTGGTTTAGCTCGATCGTTATGGCATCGTGGGGTGTCAACAGTGTAATCTGAGAGGCAGCGTGAGTGAGGATCGCCACTACCAATATTCCCTGAGGACTATCTAATAGAGAGTCACTGTTGGGACTAGACTAGTCCCAACAGTACTCTTAATCACCGGTCAGTGTTATGGCCGCACTATGCGACCCCAGGGAAAAAGGTGCGTCATGGGTGGTCATTTACCACAACATTCTTGAGAAGGGGCGGACAGCCATCATTGAAGCCTTTGGTCCGTCTAGTCCTGCTGAGACTGACTCCTCCATAGGTACATAACATTTATGCCATTAACTCTTAAGCAGAGGAGAGTCACAATCAAACAATTTAAACTCTACTAAAATAAATATATTACCTGGAATACACTTTGGAAGTATACTCTGAGAGTGTACCAACCACAGTAAAGTCCTCAATATCTTCAAAAAATCTTACGGAGGTTAAATTTAATCAATTTGATGAACATTAAAAATTAAGACCGGTGACAAAAGTCCAGCTTTCGTATCCAGATATTTAACGAAAGCCCGTATGAAAAAGGTTACACATGACGCGTTCACATGTTGCAATAGATAAACATTAGCCGGCCATTGGGGAGTATCTAGCCAACTCGCATGAATAAAAATACGCAGGGTTGTATAAAACCTGAGTTCGTCACCGGCGGAAAGGAAAAACACCTTATTTCTATAACCGTGCGTATTCTGCCCCCAACCAAGGATGCCTTCAAGTGTTTCATGCGCATGCGTTCATCCTGATCGGCCATGGTAACTTTGCCCAGCTCTCTTTCGAGGGAAAAAAGTGATATTTTGGCCGTTTAGCACTCGTCTTTCTGTTATATTGGTGGTAAAGGTAGAAGAGTGTTTAGTGGAAGCACTCGTGGGCTTATTGTTTGGAATCAGGTTGTAAGATTATAGAAATTTGTAGGAGTAAATGTCGTCAGTAATAGAATTTGGAAGGCTAAACGTTCGGTACGACCTGATGCATGTGTTTATTTGGGACTTCACATAGAGACCGTTAAAGCATACTGTTAAAGAAACGTCATGTGAAGTCCACTGATTGGGACTTTGGTCCGTCACAACATGGAGAATAGTGCGTAAATGTCCGTCATTTTACCTGGGTTCGGTAGGTAAATGCACCCACCGTTTCCTTGCAATACGAACGTTTTTGGTATGAGATAGGCACATAATCTACGGATTTTTACAATGCCTCAGCAGTGTATCCAAATTCGGATCCTTTCGCCATGCTTCCACTGTATGAATTGCGGTTTTTTATTCGTTCGTCATTGTTTCTGTAAACAACTTGTTTTGGGGAACCTATGCTGAAAATACCCCGGGCACTAAATATTTCAAGTTTGCGAACAAAACCTATATGTTAAAAATTTGATTTTTTTTTTGGGGAATATAAAACTGCGCACGGAAAGAGCAAAATGACCAGGACGACCTCCGTCAATTTGTCCATCGACATCAGGAAAATGATGTCCACGAAATGCGGACGATTTAAATAATTTTGCTGAGTTCCACTGTTGGGCAACGTGTGGGTTTCCGTCGTAGTATTATAAAGCACAGGGAATTTATTTCACTGTTGCCGATAGCATCTGCTAGACTGGCTATCAAAAATACGTAATGCGCGAGTGGGACGCGAGTACATCGCCGGCGAAGTGAAATATGTTTTGAACAGAAGCAGAACGGATATTATAAAACTGGCTCAGATACCTCTATGCTCAGATGGATCATTTGCACGACGATCAGTGCAGCTGCGGTATTTGTTTTTGTTGTTTTTTTTTTTTTTTGTAGGCATAGGCCTACTTTGTTGTCTCTTGATTGGAAAGATATAAAAATGAGCATAAACATCTAGATATAGATTGTGTGAAATCTCGTTTATCGATGCACTTTGCAATGAGCCAATAGAAAATGCATTCGTTTCCAGGGTATGTTCTAGAAGTATTTTATGTTGTAATTCATATCACGCGTATTATACGACCGTTGCAGTGTTTTATAACATAGTGAAACAACCTAATTTATCTTGTTTCTCTTTACCTTTTCCCATCGTAGTATTACAAGTCCAGGTTCAGCTCCAAAAGACCACGTTTTCGTATCATTCAGTTCCAAAAGCCCTTGATTTTCAAGTGCCGTGGAGCATTCCAACCCAAAATAATGTTGTGCCGGGGCGTGGGCAAACAATTTGAGGCTTGAAGAGGGGCCTAAAATATGAACATATCAGTTGCATCCTCCGCCCCGCCCATGCCATTTGTGAACGGTCACTATCAAGAAAAAATAGTACTATTTTTCCTTTCTTCTATTCCCTTTCTTTGCAAGATAGTATTTAAAATATTACCAATCAACAATGTCCGCAAACAGAAGATCAACAAAATTTCATAAGAACATCAACACACACACACACACACACACACACACACACACACACACACACACACACACACACACACACACACACACACAATGTTTAATCACATGGTATAATAGGAAAAAAATAAAATTTTATGCAATGAGCTCAAGGTATTTAATAAGGTATTCGATCTAACATGGACAGTATTACATTTACATTGTACATGGTCTGTGTGACACGATGACCCGAATTAATCACCTGGCCCTGGCCGGTCCACATGTCGCATAATCTAAGGTGCAGCCCACGGTACCCAGGTGCCGTCATAAAGAAATTTCCATGAAAAAAAAATGGGTAACCGGCGCCTGGGCGGAAGAAAAAGGAGAGAGGGTGGAGGGGGAGTTGTAATGTTAAAGTTTAGCTTAATTGAAGGGAAAATGTGAACAGGAAAAATTTGTGAGGACAGAACTTCTTGTGTGTCGATATAAATGTAAATAATCTTGATAATATCCATCTTTGTAGTATAAAATAGTCACTACTAGTTACATTAAAACTCCGCTATTGTGTGCGTATCGATTCGCTTGCCTTGCTGGTGTTATGATATTTTTTTGGTCCCCCGCCAACTTAGGTTGGCAAAAGGGGGACTATAGAAATGCCCTGTCCGTGTGTGCGTTGTGTGTGTCCACGCGAGAATCTCAAGTAGGCGTGGCTGGAGTGGGATTGTAAAGTGGGTCATGGGACATAGGTCAAAGGTCAAATATTGGTCAAAAATAGGGTCAAATTTGGTCAAAAATAGGATATATTGTTTATAAGCCTTGTAAACCGATATCTTTTGATCTACGCAAGTAGGGGTGTCATCTTTGCCACCATAGATGTCACCCAAATAGACAGTGGATGAGTTCGGAGGGGGTCAGTTGGCATGGGTCAAAGGTCACAACTGTCAAAATAGGGTCAAATTTGGTCAAAAATAGAGATAGTAAGCCTTGTTTAAAAACGATATCTTTTGATTCATAACCAAGTATGGGTACCCATCTTCGCAACATAGAAGTCCCCAAGTAGACGGTGAGGAGTTCGGAGGTGGGGCACGTGGCATGGATCAAAGGTCAACTTGCGGTCCCAAATGGGATTAAATTGTTCTAGACGGCCTTGGCCATTGTGGCGATGCTGAGGAAGTTTGGTGGGTGTGGTCAAACTTCAGTGCAGAAATTTGAAGGTCATGGCAAGGTTCATGTGGGGTCATTCCAGGTCCAATGGGAATTGAATTGGTATAGCCCTGTCAATTGTGGTAGGATGATGATGTGAAACTTGTGGGTGTGGTCAACATTCAGTGCCGAAAAAATTTTGAAGGTCATTTCTAAGGTCATGTCGGGTCATCAAGGTCAAAACACTAAGAGGTGGTAGGATGATGAAACAAGGTGGGTGGGTCGTTCAGCATTCAGTGCCACAAAATTTGAAGGTACATTTCAAGGTCATGCGGGGTCATCCAAGGTCAAATAGAAGTATGTGGTAAGATGATGAAAACTTGGTGTGTGTGGTCAAACATTTCAGTTCCAATAATTTGATGGTCATTTCAAGGTACTGTGGGGTCATCCACAGGTCAATCATACACATTGTAGTTGTGGTCATGAAAACTGATGGGTGTAGTTAGTATGTTTTGATGCCGAAAATTTGAAGGTCATTTAAATGGCGTGGGGTATCAACAATAATCAAGATCATGAACACTTAGGTCATTGGGAAACTTTTGGATGTGGTCAAAATTTATAACCCGAAAATTGTGTGATTGAAGGTCATTTCAAGGTAGTAGGGTCATCTAAGGTCAAATAACTACAATAGTTGTAAACACATGTATGGTCAGTAGTTAACTTTGATTACCTCAAATTGCAAGCTATGGCAGCAGGCTTCAGTGGTTCAGGAACCACTTATTTCCATAACAATCTTCCCTGAGATCTTAAAATATATTTCCTCCAGTTACTATCGCGACGGGCGGGCCGGGGGACCTTTGTGGTTAGAGAAACGCCTGGTTAAAATAATGAGTTCAAGGGATCATGCTACTGTTTGAATATTCATGAGTTCATTCCTAATTTTCAAGTAAATGAGATTAGCGCTTGAGTAATTATCCATTATACCATGAGGTTATTATTACGTACGTACTGCCGGTATACATCTATGGATTGTTACTTTGCTCTTGGCAATGGAGTTTTTTAATCAAATCCTTCAAATTCAAAAAATAACACCTGAGTAAATGATTAAATGTCTCATTAACCCATTTCAAGCATGTTATTTGTGTGGATGGCTAGGATTGATATAAAAATCAGCGTTTACCAAACGCCTTTCCTCAGGTTTGCTTGCTATGTTGGGAATATCACCAAACCGCTGTCTGGGACCTGGTACGGTAGGGGCAACGGCAATTAGGAATGCGTGATACCCAAAAGAGCATTTGCGTGTGCGCAATTTTATCTTCCACGTGCATTTCAGCTGCTCGATGACAAGTGGGAAGGAGATACGTGAGCAGAAGTACACGAGTGTCGTTTTTTTTTTTTACAAAGGAACACAACACACTAAAGTTACACGGACAATGAATTGACAGACGACCAGACGAGATGAAATGACATAAGTATGAACGTACACGTGGTGGGCAGAGGAAATAGGCAAGAAACATTTTGTCTCATTTATCATCATCATTGTTTTTATTCACTATTTCACTGACACTGTTATTCTTCTGTGATCCCATTTACAAACACGACACTCGACATTGACATTTCATGACTTCAAACATAAAAAACGGTACACCAAATCGTGTCATTATGCTGTCTTTTTTTTTTTTCAAACAACATTTTCCCAATTGTTAAATATGGCGATTGGGATTTTCTCTACCGTCAAGACTTGAATATAGTAAAGTTTTTCGTCAGACGTGGACGAATCTGTTTTAAAACGCCCCAGCTGACGTATGATCACGACCCGTCACCTTTGACCGAATTTCATGATTACAGAGTCCGAGGAAGGAGTATCGCCCATTTGACATTTAAGTGATATGCTCAGAATTTCGTCAAAACTTAAGAGGTTATTTTGGAAAATATGGATCTAATTTTGCCGAGTATACGGGCAAGTTGTTTAGGTAGTAAAGAAGGGTTTAGTGTTGGAATGGTTTATAATGTCATATGAGGTTGAATAATGGAATTTATTAAGGGGGGGGGGGGGCCCTAAGATCGACTAATCGTAATATCGCGATATTGCGATATTTTTAGGCCGCGATGTACGATATCAAAAAAGGGAGCGATGCCCATGCTTACGCGCCGTCGGATCATTAGGACAATTCACTCAGTTCATGCAGTTCGTCATGGCAAGGACGTGCGTCATAGGACAGTTAAATGGTACGTCAATTATCAAGAATGGTGGTCACAAAGTATTTGACAGTACCGTCATGCTAAGCAAGGTGCATCATATTTGAGACACAGGGGTGCGTCATGGTATAGGTAAATCCGCCTAACATTGGACAAATGACGCACCATCCCCGGGGTGATAGGTGGGTCATTACAAGTGACAGCTGTATAAGAGTGTCACCACCTGCCATTACAACTGAGGTGTACCCGACATTGAAACTTATCATTAACAATTTAAACCCACAAATGCACTTCAAAACTGCTAAAATTTACCTTGCACATGTGTAATCTGACATTTTAGAACTGGATATGGTTAATTATGGCAGGCTTTTAATTTTCAGAGAAATTTAGGTGAAAAATTTGCTCCATCCACACTCAACAATGGAATTTCTTGACATCGACTTTCTATGCAGTGGGGGTACCCTATATACGAAGTATATGGGTACCTATTGGGACTATTCATGACCTTGCTACTGCTACTGCTAGCCCTTTACTGCCTTAGGCTAAGCCCAGAGCTGGGCTAAGCATTTTAGGCCTATGTTTAGCAAAAAGCAAGACCTACAAAAAATAAGTCATGGATTTAAATTAAACACAACAAATGACTGGAAAAGCTCTTAAAAGACCTTTACATGACACCAGATCATTTTTATTTCTATGACTAAAATTCAGTCGCGGACCGATCCGGCTTAGTGGTCAAAAAAGTTTATGGTACTTACGAAAGCTTTCCAGCCTGCTGAAACAATGAATGAAATTTGGTAATGGCAAAGTCCCCATAGGAGGAACTTACCGTTTCAATACTACATCCACAGGTAGTAGTAGACTCTCAGCCCTCCATATGTCCCACTATATTTATTTTAGCAATCCATTGCATATCGAAAAAATAGCGTAAAACTTTTGGAAAACGTTGCATACTCAGTGTAGATTGTACCCGATGATCAAACATGTGCTATTATTTTTGTTTTGGGATATGAAGTAGAAGACCAGAAAACGAGGTCTATCTGCCGTCCCGGCCGCAGCGTGTGTGTTACACACCACGCACACCACACTGTATTGTGTGTTGGGAAGAGATTACAATCATGTGACTGAATATCCGGGACATTTCGAAGCACGTGAATCTCGCACACCCATTTTGGTAACAAGAAAATTGTCCGAACCGAGGTGAATAGCTGACACCTGGATTTAAAATTTCGACCGATGTTTTCTTGGCAGTAAGGGATCGTCCATAAACGAGTGGAAACTTTGTCTTTGGTAACAAGCCGTTAGTAGTCCCTGTGATATCGGTAAGTGGAGCATATTTTGTTGTAGAAATTTCCTAATTTTTTGTTGTCTCCGTCACCCATTGACCGTTAGCTTGTGGGGGTTCGGTGGATACTATGCCACATCTCAAGTTGTGACACGAGGGGTGGGCTACAACCAGAGATGTGGTACCAATATTACGAGCGCTCAATCGGGCGCCGATGTCGCCCGAATCTGACAATGTCGCTCATTTGGGCGATTTTTCATCACCAAATACGGCCGAGGTTTGTATTTTTGAGATAAATTCAGTGAGACCACAAAGGCAAATTAATGATTCTCCACAAAAAATTTTTTGACAATTAATTTAAATACACAAATATCTAAAATCTCAGCGGGTCAAATTTTTTTTTCATCGGGGACTTCTTCTGCTACATGAGGTAAAGGTTGGGATTTTTTAGAAATGAAAATCAATTTTGAGATACGCACCTTTGCCAGAAAATCGCCCCGTTTCATCGACTTCAAGGGAAATCCCCAGTCACCATCTTGAAATATAGTCCAAAATGAGTGATAAGTCGATTTGCATATGGTGGGTGTCCAGCTATAGCCTCATCTTCAGAATACAAAGTTTAAAAACCACTAACTTTTCCATAAGAATTGACAGAAGATTTAACAACGGCATTTATCTGAAATGTGAAGCGTAGTAGCTTCTGCACTTGTATGCGCAGTAAAGCCGAAATGGCTCTGCGCATATGCAGTAACAGCAAATATGGCGATGCACTTACAGAATGCTACTGGAAAGTAATCCAGCAACTTTTGAGTACGATTTATGCACTTTGAACTTGGATTTTTACAAAATCATACCGGAAGTATTAAAAAGTGAGTGACTTGATATAATATGTACTATAAGGCTAATGAAAGTTGATTCCCAGTTTTCCGTTTCCCGACTCCGGTCAGAAAGAAATGCCATTCAAAATAATTCATTATTTCCAAATAATTCATTATTTCCAAATAATTCATTATTTCATATTTTCCAACTGTTTAAGACAAAAACGATTGTTTTAACGTGAACTTACTCACGAATGATGCATTTTAAGCATCGGAAACGTCCATTTTTAAGATCAATAACCAATTTATGTTGGTTCCCGGCTCCTTACTTACACACGAAGACCTTACAAATGCCTAGCAAATCTGACTCGCCATATCCCAGCATTAGTGACTTAGCCATTGAATTACCAGGAGTGCTGAAACAGCTGCAACAACTCAACACCAGTAAAGCAGGGGGCCCTGACAATGTGACAGCTAAGATTTTACATGATTATGTAGAAGAACTGGCACCAATGTTACACTTTATCTACCAACAATCTATCTTGTTTGGCTCATTACCACATGACTGGTAAAAGGCATTAGTGACACCAATCTATAAAAAAGGATCAAAATCATCTCCAGAGAACTACAGGCATGTCAGCTTGACTTGTATCTCTTGTAAGATCATAGAGCATATTGTGTTATCCCATGTATCCAAACATCTATCAGCTAACAACATCATGTTGATAATCAGCATGGGTTTAGAGAGAAAAGGTCTTGTGAAATGCAATTAATTGAAGCTGTACAAGATTGGGCTGAATGTCTTAACAGAAGTGGACAAACTGATGTGCTGCTCTTGGACTTCAGCAAGGCCTTTGATAAGGTCCCCCATCAGAGGCTGCTGTCAAACTCTGATTACTATGGAATTAGAGGAACCACACTAAGTTGGATTCAGGGATTTTTGAGTAACAGGAACAGCGATGTCGCTGTTAACGGCTCCCATTAACTTGGGCACCAGTGAGATAAGGTGTGCCACACAGGCTCGTGTTAGAGGACCCACCTGGTCCTTTATAATCCCAATGGACATAGCGGCGGAGGAAGTAGGCTCGACCATCCGCCTCTTCGCAGATGACAGCATCCTGTATAGAGAGATCCAGGGAGCTGAAGATCAAGAGCAACTGCAGAAAGATCTTAACACCGTGTTTTCTTGGGCCGATAAATGGCAGATGAATTTCAATGCCTCTAAGTGTCACTTCTGTCCATTACTCGCAAAACCAATCCTCTAATTCACAACTATACAGTTTCGGATCAAGTTATTGATAGAACATCTAGCCACAAATACCTTGGCATTACTATTTCCAGTGATCTTACGTGGAAAGAGCATGTTGCAAAAAGTAAGATCTAAAGCCTGTGGTACACTAGGAGTCATCCGGAGAAATCTTGGACCCTGCAGTAAAAAGATCAAACTGAAGGCCTACCAGACTCTAGTTTGACCCCAGTTGGAATATGCTACTGCAGCGTGGAATCCATATATGGAAAATGACATCAGGTCACTGGAAGCAGTTCAGAGGCAGTTGTTCGGTTCATCTGTGGAGAGTATGGAAGGTATACAAGTATTACACCATTACTGAGCCAACTTGACCTGGATCCACTAGCAACTCGTCGTCTGATGCAACTTAGTCAACATCCAATTTCCTTTATGTGTCCACCTACATCCTACCAATACAAGATCTAGCCATTTACTCAGATACCATCCACTACAAGCCGTTCGGGACTCCTACAAATACTCCTATGTGAGAACCATACCAATTTGAATAGGCTACCGCTGAGGCAGTGACTGCACCATCAGCTGCTGTGTTTCAGGCCACAGCCCTCCCGGCAGTGAGGCAATTACTACCCACTGCCACTCATCAGCGTCTGTAGCCAGATGGCATGGATTTTTACTTGCACTTTATTTCTTTTCGGGCACCTGCACAACTGCACAGCATGTAAATACATCTATCTCAATGGACAAGTTCTACTTTGTTTGGAGGATATGCACCAAGAACCAAGAACCAACGAAAGGTCTCCAATTTTTGATTTTGATCAATTTTGGAGCATGTGCTTAACTAAGATAAAAATTTAAAAGGAAGGGAATTAATATTTTTTAATTCATCAGGTTCACAAACATTATAATCTATTTCCAACACATGTGTTTTAATTTTGTAAACAAGTCAGTTCATGTGCAAGGGGTGGGGGGGGGGGGGGCATTTTGACCCCAGGGCCCTCGATTTTGACTGTAAGTTGGACCTTCCAAATTTGGCAGATGGTAAAGGTTAAATTTGCAAACCTGGAAGTAGAGCGTACATTCCGGTCATTGCTTCGCATTGACTTTTGGCCATTCTCCCTGCAGAAGACAGTTGAAAACTATTGCTTTCTATTGCCAGTGTGACGTCTTCCCTCAGGAGACCTATTGCTGCCTATTGCCGCTGATGAGAGTAAAAAGCTTTTTCCGCCGTTTTCTGCGGCTCACCGCAGTTCAAGGCACTAATTGCTTGGTATTGCCAGTGAGACTTCAGGAAAAACTTTTGTATTGCCTTCTATTGCTCTTTGGATATGCTGACTACCCTGTGACGTGTTATGGTTAATATACATACTACCCAAACAAGGACAAAAAATAATTTTACATTACATGCAAAAAACCTTCAATGGTCATTTTTTGAAACTTTATTTTGCCATTCTTCATAAGTACTCGTGTCCCTTTAAATATGTTGCTAAATACAAAGTATCCCACGTCACACTGTGTTTATACTTCCTGAGGATATCCTGGCAGGACAGAAGAACAAATGAATGGGTGTTGGAGAATATTAGTTCAGGCCTGATATTAAGAATAAGAGAGATGAAGCTGAAATATTTGGTCGCATTATGAGAAGAGAGAACAGTATTGAGAAGCAAATCATTCTGGGTGCCGTGTACGGTTGTAGAGGAAGTGGTTGTCCGGCAACGGCTTGGACAGATTGAATAAAGGAGTGGACTGAATTTTCACTGAAAGGAGTATGGCAAAAGCTACAAATTTGGCTAAAGCTACAAGGAAAATGCTACAAATTTGGCTAAAGCTACAAGGAAAATGGCGAGCTCAAGGCCACAGCAGTGCCTTTATAGGCACCATCTGACATGAGAGAGAGTGAGAGAGGGATAATATGTTGCTAAATTTCTTTCTTTTCTGTTAGGTTGTATAAAACAGAAACTTCCTTTAAAATGCTTTTCATTCCAAAACTAAACCTGTCTTATTTAAATAGCAGTGCTAACAAATTCAGCGGGTGTTATTACCCATGGGCGTTTTACCCCAGTACCCCAGTCAGACTGTGTTTGTACTTCCTGGCCAAAATATAAATTTTGTATAACAATTAAAAAAAAAATTTGATTCATGAAAACTCTCGGGTGACAGGATGAGTAGAGGGATTCACACCAGGAAATAACTGAGAAACAGGTAAGTCCAGCCCCCACTGCAAATGAGGCGGGTTTTTTTTGTGGTGACCCTCGCCTAAGTATACCTTAAAAACTGAGAAATTGCGAGACCTGTGTTGCAAATCATGGTTGCTACTCAAATGTATAAAATCTGTAGGATATCAAAAAAAGCTTGTCATTGATATGTTATTTTGATCCGACAAACCAATTTTAACCGTATTCTTACAGGGAGCATCTGACTGAAAAAGTGCTCTGACCTCCAGGGTCCACGGTGTGGCATTCTAGTCTTCAACGTCCAGTAGCGTAGCTCGAAAATTTTTGGGATAACTACCCTAATTTCATGATTGATTGGGTAGGAGATATGACCTTCAAGCAGAATGTTAGCTTTAAGGTATGAGATGTTCCATTGAGGAGAAAATGACGTTTTCACTCTCGGCCATTTTGTACAGGACGAATGGATAAGCATTTAGTGTTGTGAAACCAGAGTGTACCAAGATTAATAATGCAACGGTATGTACTTTTTGTTTTACTTTGTACAGTACATAAGTCAGCACTATATGGAAGATGAGAATAAATACACTGAAGAGATAAGACAAATTGATCAACTAAGAATTGTAAGTATGCCCAAACTACTTTAGTATCTTTATTTGTAAAATCTATTTATGTACTTGCTTGATTGAATGAAAAAAGGTGTAGTTGATGTATATACATAAAATCGATTTACCAGGAAAGACACCGAGGATTTATTCAGTGAGAATATAATTTGTGCAAGAATCTGATTTTAATGGTTGCAAAATGAAATCACTGTAGAAAAGAGTGTTGAAAAAATATTTTTATGCTAATTACTCATTAACGGAAGAATAGAATACACCTGGAATAAAGATGTCAGTGACAATCTATATACTGATCGGGTAAGGCCCATTTCTGTAAACCAAAACATTCTAAATGCTGATAAAACATATGCTTGAAACTATAAACCTTACAGCAAATTCAGTTGTGTAGTTTTGTATGTCAGTTCATTTCCTGACCTGAAATGTTTTGGTATTTTAGCTGTTTTCGGGTTTTGTTTTATTTTAAGCTTCTATATTAATCCTATTTCCCCTTAGAAAGTAAAGTTAAATCTGGGTAAAAATGTCCACTAAATGCTATTCAAAATTTTCATTCAACTCAGTTTGTGCTGATTGGATCAGCATTTTGTTGGTGTGATTTCTCTTGATCTCCCAAATAGGAGTGCAAGTGGAAAAAAAATAGATTAAATATATACTGCATAAATAAATTTGAGCTTGTTAATTGGTTAAACATCTCTTACATGATTTCAAACAGTTTTTTACCAAGATGTGTGCAAGGTACTATTTACATTCATAAATAGTACCTCCAAGCCGGAAATAGTACCTCCAAGCTGAGCTTGTGATATTGCGCATTGGAAGTTACTATTTACGGACGTTAATAGTACTTTGAGTTCTGCACCTCGCTGTTGTTAGCTGATGTCTAAAGGCGATCTGCATTGAATATTGAAAGAGAATGAAAATTACAGAAAAAAGTATATTACTGAAGTATATAAAAAAATATAATACCTGCCTTATTTGAGCCTCTGGTTTCTATGGTTTCTGGTGACAATAAGTAGGGCTACTGCAGGAACAACATAGTACGCCGACTTGATGTTCACCTTGGGCTCATATTTTAACCAGTGGCTATGCAGTTACATATTTGTTACACTATGTTGACCTCTTTCTGGTCTTGTTTGCAATTTTTAGAATGCTGCAAGTTACAAGGGAGATTTCAATGGTATCAGCGTGCTCAAAAAAATACTATGGCCAGCTTCATCTACTCACGAGCCGTTTTCCCATGGGAGAAGGGGTGGTGCAGCAGCACTACCATTCACCTGGTAAGATTACTAGAAAAAATTAGCCTCCGGATCAACAAACTGTGTGGAATTCCTAGGGGTCTGTTAATTCTATAATAATTATTTTAGGGGTGTTAACCATTCAGACACAAATAATGAATGGGCAGAAAGCATGAAACATGAAAAACTTGACTATGTGTCAACTGAAGTAGAGTAGACTGAATAGGTCAGAGTAGGCCTTATATGTACCATCATTACAGTACCTGTTGAGGTGTGCTGAGTATACCTTACCTTAATTGACATAAACTCTAGAGCAGGGGGTCACCAACCTTTTTGACGCAGGGGCCGCATTTGTTGAATCCGAACTATTTGCGGGCCGCCAATCATAATAGGGGGACTCTCAGGTTTGGTTATGACTTGTGCCTACAAAAGTCTGTATGGAAGTAGGGTCCATATCATACTAATATTTGATGAAAAAGGGATCCATAGCAATACCAGAGATGCAGATTTGGGTTCAAATTTTTCCCACGATTTTTAGAAGTTTTAGTTTTTCAGATTGATGAAATTGGACTAATTTCCAACAATGAATAATTCAAGGTCTTACCCATGTTTTCAAGGCCTGTGAACACAATTATGGACAGTACTAATAACTAGGAACATTGGTTTGGCTTAATTTGCAATTAAATTCCCTTTTGATGGTATTTGTTCTGAGACACAAAGCAAGTCTAATATTGTGTCTATCCACATAATTACAGGTACTTAATAAGGTTGACTTAGACTAACTAATTTCTAAAAAAAGCAAAGACAGGTAAAATCTGATACGTCCTAAGATTAATGGCAACTTGCCAATATTATGGGCACCAAGATTGGTAAAAATAAACATAATAAATTTGAACATAACGGTTTGATTGATTGATTTTCATGCCATTGCTTTGGCGTTGGGCTTTAAAAATAATATATGCCTGCCCCGATTTTAGTATATAAAGTTTTATTTCTTGATAGAAATGGGCCTTCACCCCAAAACCCCATCTGTAAAGTTTCGCACCGATATTTCAAGCCATTTTGGATGTGAGACTAAAAATGTCATTTTAATCCAATATCAATATTGGTCGACCAAAATGCGGCGATTTTCACTCATAACATCAAAAACCAGACATCCTTTAGTCCTAAGATTCCAAGGTAAAATGAGAAAAATATGGCTTTCCTTAAGAGATAAACATTTTGACCACTTCCGGTTTAAAATCTGGGGATAATAAGGCTATTAGCAAACGGACCATGGCCCTTTAATATACATAGCAAACAATTTCAATAATTTCGGTATTGCTTAACCTAATAGCTATTTTGTACCACTCTAAACCCAGCGGGGGGGATGTTTGTAACCCCATATATTTTACACAGAGACCCCCCCTTTTGAAACTTGAGTTGTGCATCAATGAAAATAGCTATAGGTCATCTCTATCCATTGATACCAAAAATAAGTACCAAGAATTCCAGCACCTTGCTTATATTGCATCATAATGCACAGTGCCCTTGCAAAATTGGCAAAATCAGGGTTGTGTACAAAAGAGTTTAGGGAAATTTTTAATTTTTGCCTAAAATAGGAAGAAAGGACCCAAATTTAACTGATTAAACATGGAGCTTTTGATCAATAACATGGAACTTCGTTTTAATAGCAAATATATGGTTTGTGTACCATTTTAAATTGTAAAGATAGAGGCTTCACCAAACCACCCTTAACTTTGGCAGCTTAAACTTCCCCACGGTTAGGGTGGGTCGAATTTTTTTTCACTAAAATGTGCACAAGGATTTGTAAGATATTTACCAGACCGAAAGAAGAATGAGAATGGTTGGAAAAAAAATTAACTACAGGGTTTGTCCAATTTATCCTCATAGCATTTTTTAACATAAAAATCTTAAATCTATATGTTATTAATTTTCAAATTAAAAAAAAATACAAAAATAGTTTGCGAAATATGCTTAAATTCGTGGCATATGGCTGAGTCCTAAAAACGTGGCTATTCAAGGAAAACATAATGTTTTAAAGATCCTTAGCTTAGTGTTTATCTCTGTCCTTTTTTCACCTATACCGATAGTGTTTTTCAATTAAGTTGAGGGAGGTAACGGTGTGAAAGAGTTAGAAGTTTGGTGCAGAATAATTACATAAAGGGGAAACAGATTTAAGGGTAGGACTCAGCGGCAATAGTAAATGGTGTTAACAACATTGTTGGATAGGCACAATTTTGCATCCTCTTTCCAAAAATTATATTCACTTTAACAAATTACATCTGGTGGTTAATGATGCCGATATGTTTACAAGGAGCGAAGCAATGAAAAACGTTTTTGAAAAGTTCAACAATGACAACAAATTCCTCTATATCATTTTCGGAAAAATGTGACAGTCATAATGACAAATGCTTAAAAATTTAGAACAGCAATAAATATTTCAAGAATTGTGGCATTTGGCTAAATAAAAGTTGTCCCTTTCCATCCAAAATTGCTTTTTCTGAATTCAGTCTCATTATGCATAGTTAATATGGACCAAAGTGATAAATTAAATCTTGTGTAAATAACCTATGTGTTTTACCTCATAAATAAAAACTTTATCACTCATCACTCCTGATAGCACCTCATTAGAGATTAGGGAAAGTCATGCTTCCTTCAACCTTTTTGTAAAAAAAAAATGCGACAGAGTAGCAGTCGGACATTCCCGAAGGGGCTAGGCGGCAGCAGGCAAAGAAAACTTATTACAGCATGAAAACGCTTTTGCGTGGATCTTATAATGTTATAGGACAGTGAAGTGAAGGCGCTAGGAACTTTCACATTCCGAGCTGCGGGCCTTCAGAAGAGATTTCAGTAATTCCTGTACTTTGGCAAATGAAGCCATTGAGCTACTATGGCAGTAATGTCAGCATCCTTGGTTGAGACGTGAAGCTTACAAAGAAGTAATATTCTTTCCTTTCCTTTTTTTTCCAAAATGTAAAACACCCCAATTGTTTTCAAAATTTGTAGAAGTGTTTTCAGTTAAGGTATATGTATTATGGTCTGAAATAATTTGTTGGGCCAATGTTGTGTTCCCTTTAAATGGCAAACTGTATCAATGATCATGTTCTTTGAATACATAAGTATGGGACACAGAATGAAATTTAAACATAATCTCATTTAAAAAAATTCACACAAAATGGCAGCCATTTTAGAGTTCTGCAAATAAGGCTTAAAACCACTCATCTCATATTACTATTAACGTTTTTATTGAGTTCGAGTAGACCCCCAAAACATGGGTAGAGACCCCAAAAAGTACATCTCTACGAACCCGGATGTTGGAGTTATGGACAAAAGTCCTTGAAATGGGCGGCCATTTTGAATTATGGCAAATTAGAGACATATTTCTGCAACCCGGATTTTCTGTGGACTTTTAGTGTATCATTTGGATCTTCAAAAGAAAAGCCATTGTGAAGAAAACCCTTTGATAGCAATTAGTTCTGGGTTACACCAAATTACTTATCTTTCCTGGCCTAATATGAAAGTATATGATATATGCGGCGTAGTATGAAAATGAGCTAATGAAATATGCATAATTGCTGATCTCGGAAACGGTACGCGGATTTGCAAAATTCTCGCTACATGAGGGCTACTAACCATAGGGGGGAGGGGGTTGGGTTGTTGCCAGAGGGTGTGGGGGTGTTGCGCGGTGTTTGGGAGGGGGGGGGGTGTTGCGGAGTGTTGGGGAGGGGGTGGGGGTGTAGGGTGTTGGGGGGATGTTGGGAGGATTGTTTGTTGGCAGGGGGTGTGGGAGAGCGGTCGGGGTTGCATGTTGTGGGTGGGGGTTTGCATGTTGTTGGGAGGGCATTGCATGTTGTTGGGGAGGGGGTATGGGGTGGTGTTGCGGTGTTTGGTGTTGCGGGTGTTGGGGGTGGGGTAAAACAAAATTGTTGTGGGGGTGGGTGGGGTGGTAGTTTTGCATTTATCTCATGTTAGTGATCACGACATTTGGCGGGGGAATGGACATATTTTACGGCATCGCGTAAATACGAGTTCGGCCTTGTTTTAGTTTACTGTAGCCAGTACCAAGGGAAAGTACCCCTAGTTGGGGCCTATGTCTATGATAATAACCATGTTAGTATTGTTTTATTACACCTTACTGTGAGGACAAGTTTGTCACAGGGAAATAATACATTTTTATGCACGCCTTAAACACCCACCCGTCACACCATCCCCCCTTACTCTCTCTTATCCCTTCACCCCTACTGGCTACCCCCCCTTTATTAGCTCAGACCCTCCCTATCTTGTAGATTTGCTACAACGCTACCCTTCCTACTGTTCCTTTTTTCTGTAGCACCGTTTTTTTTTTTTTTCCCCCCCTCACATGTACAGCAGTATTACTGAGTGTGAGGGAACTCCGGGCCACCCTCATTACGGAACAAACCGGATTTAAAAACTTTGGTTTTTGGAATTTAACTAACTATTTCCTAGGGACATAGCCAACAAGTTGCAGTAAGAAGCAGCCAAATGAAATAGCATGATTGTGTTCAGAAATTCATGGGTTTAACAAGGGGAAATATTTGAATTTGTTGGTTTAATTTTTGGGGTCAAATCTGCCCTCGTTTTGTATGGCAAGCAGATTTCCGTTTAACAAAAAAAGTTTGCACATCAGTAACTTGAACAAAATGTTCTTTTATGCAGTTTTCTTAAGGTGATACATTGTGAATAAAATGACACCCCTTGATGCTGGCAGACCCTATAATATAATATGGGTCCCAGCCAGAAATCTACCTCTTTGACCTCTTCTAAAGCACTACTTGGTGAACCATCACCTATCTACCAAGTTTGAACAAAAAATACTAAGTAATAATTAATAAAGTTTATTTTAATCTCAAATCGTGCACTGTAGGCCAAGGGCTTAGAGAGAGACTTTACAACTTACTAATTACTAGGGACAGAAACAATGCAACTTGGAGGCAGAAGCTTAAACAGCGCCATATTGCAAACATTCCAAACACACTACACGAAACACACCGGATGGGAGTGCAAGCTTCATGGATTCATTGCCCATTTCAAATTGAACCATGGAGAAAGTGGCATTCAGGTTTTAATCAATAATCTGTTCACAAAATTCAAAATCCCGACCATGGAGTTTCCCGAATTAAATCCAGCAAGTGGTCCCACTGAGATTCGATCCGAGGAACCTTTGCTCCAGATCAGAAATGTTAAGCTTGCTATAAACGATAGACCCACGCCACTCTGTGATATTTACAACAATCAGATTGTTGATGATTGATTTGGCATGAAATGTAAATGTTTCATCTTGTTCTCAGTGTTACCCTAATCTCTTAGTATTCATATGAGGAAATCACCCAGCAGGAACTTAAGTCCTATATGATGTTCAGCTCCGGCTTCGTGCCCAGATCTTGTTGAAATACTCATGGAAATGTGTATTTGGTATAAAAGAAGAAACGTGTGCCCCAAATTTTAATTTTTTTTTTCCAAAAAAGGCGTTTTTTTTAGCGATATGTACATAATGCATTTTCCAATTTTCCCATAGGACTTTCGTAAGGGGGCGTGATTTTGGCAGTATTAGAAAGAAAGGATAACTAAAGGGTGGCAATTTTGTGAAAAACTACATATTTTATTTCAATAAGCCAAATCGGCATGTAACTTCCGGTAATATTTTTAGGACTTCCTGAACAATTTCACCCAGTTCAATATTTCAAGAAAATGCCTTTTGGTAATTTCGAAAAAACTCGAAGATATGTTTTGATATTTAAAAATATGACAAAATTTGTTTTACTCAGTTCGAAATAAGTTATGGCTATTTCATTTATTGACATTTTGCGGAAATATCTAAAAAAACATAATTATTAAACCATAATCTTGATTTGTAAAAGGGCTCAGGGGGGGGGGGAGGGGGGTTTTTTTTTTCCTAAAAATTCACAAAAACTTCCACACCGATGCATCAAAAATCTTTGTAAATGCCGATTTAGCATTATTATTTCTCAAGTAATTGATGAGTATAAGATTTTGTGGTTGTTTTTAATGGTAAGAAAATATCAAAAATTCATACATTTTTTATTTTTCTGTGTGTCATCAAAAACAAAGAACCAGGTTGGTCAGAACAAAACACTTTTGTTGATTTCTAGAAATAATGAAGTATCCACTTTTCAAATTTTTTCCTTAGAAGAAACTATAACTCTCTCACGGGCATTATAATGCTAGGTTAGTGGGCCCGACAGGCAGGAAAAAGCCACTAGGTTTTTGGTTGTCACTAAATGTCCAGGAGGCAATGATAGGCAGCAAAATAACCATAAGTGCCTATGACTGCCTCAGTACTGGATAGGACTAATGGGGGATTATAGCAAAAAGCATTTGATTTTTTTTTAGTAAGATTTTTTCAGTGAACCAATAGATGATGCAAAAATGTGATTATTTGACAGGATGGATGACGTTGATGAGGAGCCTTCACCCACATAGATGTGCTATGAGCAAGCATGCATACTCTACAATCTTGGATCACTACATTCCATCTTAGGAACCAGGAATCCCGCAGCTCGGAAGAGGTATGATGTCTTCATCTCAGCAATGTTATCATATTGTAAGAGCTTGCAAATGTGGTGATAGTTCATGATTGTCTCACATATAAAAACTAGATTAGGTTAATGCCTTTAGACTCTTCTCTGAGGATTCTGTGGTTGCTTGTCAAGGGTCAAGAAATGTTATTTTTATCTATTCATGGAATAAGAAAACATCCAGTGGTTAGACTTTCATTTTGTTGACCAATTTCCTGTACTATTTGCATAATCTTAACCATTTTAGCAGCAATAGTGATGTAAGAGTGAATGGGATGGGGTTGGGGGTGTTCTACCATGATGGCAAAATACTTCATTATAATATAAAGTACAAGTGCACCCAGATAAGGCACTTGCTTTGTATATGAAATCATTTTGCTCTCCTTTTGGTATTTCTTCCATCATTTATTTTCTTCAACTTTTGCAGGAGATGAACGGGGGCCTTGTACCATTTCCGTGTGCTGTGAGCTTTCACATATCTTAGAGATCATTTCCCAAAACTCGGACATGAGTCGGACATCTCATTGAACTCATGACAATTCTAATACAAATGTTATGTTGGTAAGTTGTGTTAATCTGTTTACTCCAGGCTATTTTTGAAAGTGATGAGTCGCTAGCTTTTACTTCCAAGGGAATTTGGTGCTGTTAAATTATTAGTGCATTATATTCCACGAGGTCGTGACGCCAACACGGTCACAAAAGTGTATTTCTTGTGGGATCTTTTGGCGGAACTTTAAAATCATGTAATATACACCAGCGCTTTCTATCAACGTTCATGATTAATGCTGTGGCCACTAGATATTGCACTGACGTTACTGACTCGAAGAAGATAAAAGCATATTGGCGCACAGCAATATTGCTGATGTGATGTGAATCTGGCCACCCCCTGTTTAGCGACAAACCAGGTTTAATCCACTAACTATCATTCGGCATAGTTTGTGAAAAGTCTTTTCTTACCTGAAAGTATCTGACACTCTGAATGGCACATACATTCCCGTAGTGTGTTGCCATTTGATCGTACAGATCACAAAAGAGGGTTTCCTTTTCAGAGTGGTAAAATAGAATGCATAGTGATTAATAAGAAGCAAAGAAACAGAAACTAGAAGTAATATTAGAACGAGACAAGTAAAACCCTGCAGTGGATTAATAGAAGGTTATGTGTAGTGTGGACTGGTGAATGAGTTTGTGTAGCTCATCATATTTGCACTTTCATCAGATTTATATGCCTTGCTTTGATTGTGGAAAGGACCGTGCTGTCTGTAGCTCACTGTCCTTTGCCCATGCTTATGTATGTGCTTCTTTCCCCTTAATTGCAACTCAATCCTTGTAACACAATTGCGTGGCATAACTACCTACTAAACCAAAGTTTTAAATCCAGGTGTTTTGTCCCCGTCAACGGGGTGGCCGGATTTCACCTCACATTTGCAGCAACCGCCCTGCCTCCTTCCTTCCATTCAACCCGCTTCAATGCATCCTCCCTCCTCCTCAACCAACCCTCCTACTCTCCGCCTCCACTTGTTTCTTCCTGTCTTCCTTTGGACTTCCCTCTCTCAAACCCTCACCTCGGAACACAAGCCACACATGCTCGTCATCCTTCCTCAACACATGCCCATCCACGTACACTATTCCGCCTTTGCCACACCGGTCCACCGCCGCTTGCCAAACCCCACATCTGCATCAAGTTTCCCTCAGTCTTTCATTTCATCCTGTCCATCAACGTCACACCACACATCGCTCTCATCAGTGCTCCCTGTGTCCTCCTCACAATCCCTCATCTCATTTTCGCTCAGACAA
>JAMKCH010003543.1:0-36029 GCA_023653785.1 Ophioderma brevispina | reverse complement strand
TAGGCCATAACAATTTTGAAAATGTTATTAGATGACTTTGAAGACCGTCAGATATAAATGCACACCAGTCAAAGTGTTTATGATGATCTTTCTTGACCTGTAAAAGGAATGTTAGCCTTGTGTAGTTGCTGAGTCACTGAACATTCCTCACTCACTCAATCTCTCTTTCTCTCACTCTCCTTCGCTCTCTGTTCATCTCTCCCTCTTTTCAACCCTCTCTCTCGCTCTCTCCCTCCCTCCCTCCCTCTCTAGCTCTCTCTCTCTCTCTCTCTCTCTCTCTCTCTCTCACCTTTGGTCATTTTCAGGCACGCGACTTAATCAATATATTTAGGAATACGTCTACACTTGATGTAAGCATCATTAGCATGTGCGCGTGCGTGCTTCTCCGTATAACTTTCCCTTCTAGTTTACTTAAGAAATATATGTAAACAACTTGAAACTGTTTCAACACTTACTCAAATTGTGAACCTTCAGTCTACAACCAATTATATTTTTCTGTTTACGTATCTGCTTATTAACAGAAGATACTTTTGACAATAGATGATTTGGGCAAATGTCACAAATTCAACTTGAATGAGACCTTTATTCGGGAGCTTCCGCACAGCGCGTGAAATGCGAAAATTCGCAAGTAATCCTGAATTATCCGGGAACTTACGCACAGTGCATGAAATGCGCAAAAACGCAAGTACCCGGATGAATACGTGACCCGCACCTCATTATCTACCAAATTTACACTTTTAAAATCATCCAAAATGTGTTCCTATATCCTATTTGGTTCTATAGATATGGAAAATTCTTAATTTGATGCACGGTGTTTATGTTTTTCAAGCTGACATTTGAAAAAAATGGACCAATATATACAAATAGAACAGAATGATTGTCATAATTCATCACAAAATCCATCCTTTTCCAGATACTGCAGCTTCCAAAGGATCACAAACTCAAAAACCGAATCCAGCGACATGTATCTTGTTTCGTGGGAGATGTCCACATGTTTTACGAATTCTATCACACGACAAGGGATTCAGATACAACTTACTGATGCTAAAATCTCATTTTTGATGAGGTGGATGGGGACGAAGCTAAAAATCTCACGCATTTTGAAAACCATTACAAACCGAGCAAGCCACAAAACAACAACAACAACGTCACTTAGACAAATAGATAGAACATTAACGAGTCAAACTAACTACTGGTGTATAATACTGCAGGTAATTCTTCAAAGAGAAGCGGCATTTTCATTTTAGTCAATTCCATGACTTTTGTTCACAATGTTAAAACAATTTCAGTTGTACGTGATCATAATTATTAACACATTTTGATGATGTATTTTGTACGCATTAGGCCTACAGAAATACAGATTTACAGCTTCAACAGTCTCTTTCTTCACTTTTAAGCTACTGCAATTTGAAATAAGTACGCTTTTGTATGAATCACTAAACGTGGCTTTAAACAATTATTATTAGGCCTAAAAAAGTCGGACGGTCGTTTTTTTTGTTTTTGGTTTTTTTTAGCCTGAAACATCTCACGTATACGACTACAACATTCCATCATATGAAAGTTATTGTATGGGTTTCTTCATTAAATTTGTGTTTTCAACATTTAAAGTGAACAAACACAAGCATCTTTTATTTCTAATGCGGAAATGTTCGTCTATTACCCAATGTATTTTTTTATGCAAT
This sequence comes from Ophioderma brevispina, assembly GCA_023653785.1. Taxonomy (NCBI): domain Eukaryota; kingdom Metazoa; phylum Echinodermata; class Ophiuroidea; order Amphilepidida; family Ophiodermatidae; genus Ophioderma; species Ophioderma brevispina. The sequence continues at coordinate 34,347 of JAMKCH010003543.1, read as the reverse complement.
TTGGTTCCGAATGGCAATTGGTTTCCGAATTTGAAACCCAAGTCCAGCAAATCACATTGCAGAACTCACCTCAAAATCTATATGAAATTACTATTATGACACAATATTTGGGTGCCTCAAAATCTCTCTTTGCACCTTTAACATGAGAGGATTCATCGAGGGTTGCTGGGTATTGAATGGAGATTTGTTTACATGGAATATTTTTTAAAAATGGCATATATCTTTTTTTCAATATTTATGAAAATAATAATAAATAAGCAATGTAGCCCGTACTGCATTAAAAATACAAGGAAATACAGTATGCAGCCCAGAATACGCAAATATCAAGGCTGCATCGGGTGCCGAATTCGGCGACAAAGACTAGGGGACAGGTACTGTAGAATGTACATCTCACAAACTAGCAAATATATCACATCCCGCGTCCCTAGTTGAGTCTAATTGGAACAATTTTACATTTCTATAGTAGATTCAACCATCGTGGTACCTCTAGTATTTTTCCGAAGGTACTGGCATTGAATGATGTGCAGTGGATGGAAAGTAAATTTCACCTAAATCTATGAACATGTAGTCTGCTACGTCAGAGAAACATCATTATGTGCTTAATGAACCATTCAAGTCAACTTCCAACATTCTGACGATCGTATTTGCTTTAATAGTTTAAAAAAAATTCAATTGTAACAAGTTTTGTTGAACAAGAGTTCTATATAGAATAGAGAGGCAAAACGTTACGCTAATCTTTAGAATACACCGTCTCGCATGCTTTTGCCGACCACAAAGAAAACTAGAGTACCAACAATAGAAGCATGGCTGCCTCCGCTTCTTCTTCCACATACTGTGGGTGCCGCTTTGCATATGATACACTAATCGGTAGTGATAACAAAGTACTGTTGTGTTCGCGGTGACCAGGTGTAATGATAGTGTATCCTGGATCCTTGTGCTCAGATACTCTTTTTTCATATTTAAATGCAGCGCGCTAGGTGAAGATGTATTCATTGAGGGTGTTTATTTAAATCAAGACACTGATTGTCATGCATTCGTTGTGTGGCCATGGGTAGGACAACATTTACCCACCCTAGCATCACCCAAAATCCAACCACTGATTTTTTGGGCGGATTGTTTGTATCGATTGACATTATGTGTTTATCCAAGCCCCCACTATAATTATTTCCGTCAATATTCCAATGTAGCGCCCAGCACGGAGGGGACGACTGGTTTTTTGGATGGTTTTTCCCCCCTTGTAGTTGACTGGTACTGACTTTTGAGGCTTGAGCCGCCGGTTTTGGAGATGACGGAACATAAAGGTATTTGTACTCCTTCTGTATACATAAGGCGAGATTAATCTTAGTTCGTTCAGAAGCAGTGAATCGAGCCACATAATTGCTGCCCCTCTCCCAACTAATGACGCTGTCCAAATTTTCCTCCGGTGACAGATGGGTTGATCTACTATAACATGACGAATGTACTGAGATCGTATGGTCCTTTTTCAGTTGAAAAACAGATCAATCGTGAAATATACTCCAAAAATAACAATATTTTTTAAAAAACGTCCTGAAATTTGGCGATTTTTGATCAGCGCTGATAGCAACCACAACAATTTCTAGGCCTTATTTAGAAGTTATAATTCTGATTGTGATTTTGTCATGGTTATATGAACGCTGGTGTTCCATTTAATTATATAGGTACAGCACAATAACCGCTCCTTGTTACTGCTTGTATGCAGTACACCACATGCCCAAACTCTTTACACTATTTTTTTGTACAATATTCGTGTAGATGTTACGTAATAATAGTGCTTCCCTTTGAAGATAATATATACCCAATAAACAAAGTGTTCATAATCATTTGGTACCGACACAATACAACGCTCTTTGTCATTGCATGTATCAGTGTATACATGCAAACGTTCTGGGCCCCTGTTTAATGTTTGTAATACTGCTCTGAGAAAATCCAATAACAGATGTTCATTATCATTTGGTGACGACACACACTACATGCTCTTTGTTATTGCGTGTATCAATGCTACATCCCAACTTTTCTTGCACCTGTTTAGATTTTAATGTAATAGTGTCTGCCTCTAAAGATAATACCAATAAACAGGTGTTCATAGTTATTTGGTAACGGCACAGTACAACCCTTTGTCTTGCATGTATCAAGATGCATACATGCCCACTTTCGCGGCACCTGTTTGAATGTTTATGTACTAGTTCCTCCGGGTAATATTGTCTGCCTCTGATACAATACCAAAAACAGGTGTCCAAAGTCATTTGATTTACGGCAAATACATCTCTCTTTGTCTTTGCCTGTATCAATTGCATACATTCCACTATTCTGGCACCCAAGGGAGTGAAGCCCATTCAAAACCAGTCGTCCGTGCTGTGCGCGCTGACATTTTTTAATATTGCACGGAATAATTATTAGTTTGTGCTTGTATACACCCATAATGTCATTCGATACAACTCCGGCAAAATATCATTTTTGGATGTTGGTGCTATTGGGTGGTTAAATAATTTTGTGCCCTACCCATGGCCACACACGAATGAATGACACTCAGTCGTCTTGAATTTAAATACACCGCCCAATGATACATCTTTTCCCCTAAACGCGCATGCTTATAGAAAAAAAATATCTGAGCCCAATGATCTCCGGTGCACTACTTATTCACCGGCCCACCTCTAAACATACATCAATTTGTATCACTCCCGATTAGTTAATATGCCAAGCGGCACCCACAGTATTGGAAGAAGCGGAGCAGCCATGCTTTCTATTGTTGGTACTCCTATGTTTTTCTTTGTGGTCGCACAACATGCGAACCGATGAATTTCTAAAGATTAGGTAACGTTTTGCCTCTCTATCATATAGAACTCTTGCTGGCACCTGTTTAGATCATGTTATGTAATAGTGTCCTGACGTCTGCCCTGAAGTAATACCAAGAACAGGTGTTCATAGACCGGTGAACGACACAATACAACGCTCTTTGCCATTGCGTGTATCATGTGGTATACATGCCCAACTTTATGGCACCTGTTTAGATGTTTATGCTAATAGTGTCTGCCTCTGAAGACAATACCAAACCGGTGTTGATATTCATTTGGTTGACGACACCATACAAAGCTCTTTGTCATTGCATGTATCAAGTGCATGCATGCCCAACTTTCTGGCACCTTTTAGATGTTTATGTAATAGTGTTTCCCTGCTGAAGTAATCCAAATCTACCATTCCAGTTGCACCTGTCATGAAACTGAAGGCATGCATAGGCATATATCCTTAAAAGTCCAGAGTTATATGATTTTAAAGTTACATTTGGTATAGAGTATTCTAAGATACATGTGGTGATGTATCATACAGTATTCGTTGCCCTAGCAGTGTACTTTGATCAATATTTCTGATTTTTATTTTTTTTTTTTTTTTTTTTTTTTTTTTATTGCTACTGGCATGTCCGAGTTTTGTAGGCAACGATACATCAATGATCACGCAACCCACAGCGAGGCCCGGATGAGACATTCCAAACCTCCGTTTCCGTCAGCAACGCATGCACCGCGTTGAAAATCAGCAATGTCGCACATCAACGTAACAGCTCTCGAAGGTATTTATCGATATAGGTACTATTTTGATTACGACAAAGTAGCGTGTGGCCTGATCATCGGAAGGAGAAGTTACCCTGAGGTATCGCCTGTAATGCCCAGTAGACGCGAACACAACGTGCCGTACGACGGACTATCCAGGTACAGCCTGAGCACTCGGACACGAACCAGCTATTACTTTCAATTAGCTTGTAAAAATGCCTCCATAAACTTATGTCATAAGCTGAAATGGACCCAATTAGAAAGTACTTAAGGGAGACAACACTTATACGTGAGCGACTATGTTCAGTAGATGTGGAAATCAAATTCAATGTATATTTATGCGTGGAATGTCTTTTCTTTATTTTCTATTTTATATTCAATTTTGTTATTGAGTTATTACTTACGGTTGATTAAAACTGTACTTCAAGCTTACTGTTTACGATGTTTTATGGAGCAAGGAAATCCTTTGTTTACTAATAAAGTCCGGAATCCGACTTTTTCAGGACTGAAACACGTAATTGCATCTTCAAAGACCGCTTATAATTCTTTATGTTCTGTTTTTTCACAAAGAACAGTAATATTCGTTGTTGATATAACTTAACACTATGCGAAAAATGGCATTTTGAATTTGGGAAAAATGACTGCATTGTGGGCTTTAAATCTGAAAAGGTTGTAGAGTTAGTGTGGGACTTGCTTTTGTTTGATTTGTTAAGTGAAAATTAAAAATTATCTTTGTAATCCGCGAACCAACTTTTTTAGTTTCCAAAATGTCTTCGTCTTCTCAGGTTATTATTCCCATTATCTGCATTAAATGCATTAAAATGCTTTATAAAGATTGCCTTTTCAAATGTTTTAAATTTTTTTTTAGAGTTTAAATGAATAAAACACCATTTTATGACATTTTCACGTTGGGACGGATAGACAGCTGCAACTTATTTTACTATTAGCACCATGCGACCATTTGAGCACTTCTTGGTAAACACCGCCGCTCTTTTCACAGAGAGTACACGTTTTTAGCAGTGTGCCCCCACTTCAACATAAAATGCTTATAGTACAACCCTTATGGTACAAGCGCACCCAAATGCTTTAATAACAAGAAACGCAAGCGCCAGAAAAGTTGACGTTAGTTCTGAGCCCGACAATACTTCTTTCGCCTTTGCGCTTTCCCAACTTTTTTGTTGATATTTTTTTCCTCTTAACAATGCATACCTAAATAACCGTTGGCTATGCTAGATTAATTCTGTAGATTATTTTTATTTATTTGCCATTCCCAACTTTAGCCTACGGCTAAACAAGATTTCTTAAGCCCCATCACATAAACCCTTAGACCACACTAGTAAACGCTTTACGCGGGTGAAACAGCTTGTCCAAGTTCTGGTATCGAATATGCAATACTTATACACTACATTATATCACAAATTACAACACAACACAAATGAGTTTCAAATCTTTTGTCTTATATTAAAGAACAGCGTTAAAATGGTTGTCGCAATATGATAGCAACTGCGTTTGGGGGATTTTAAATCCAATGCAAGCAAATAACTGATCATCAAGAAGTTTTAATTTTTTATGCTACTAATTGTAATGGTTACGAATGGAGAACACATGCAACGACGAAACCATAATAAAGCTATAAACAAACGATTCGTCTACGAAACTGTGGGTGAGGTCACTTTTGACACAAGTCGATTATTTAGTAAACATCTAAGGAGAGGGGTATATTCCAAATGGTTTAGTAATATTAATTGAAATTCAAGAGAACAAATTGATGTAATAACACTGCAAAAATGGAGTGTTAAAATGTTAACAATACGTCGGTGTCAAGCTTGTCGGTTTAGTTTCGGGTGTTGAAATTTTAGAATTTAACACCACGCGGTGTTGCTGCATAATTATAATTATGCATGTTGGTGATCTGATTTGAATGCTAAAGGTAAGCAGTTACAATAGCAGCAAACAATAACTAAATCAACCCTTCTCTACTAAAATGTAAGAATTACAAATTAAATGCTAACACAAAGTTAGTGCGAATTAAAACCAGCGAGATGCGGCCCTATTGATTCCAGGAGGTGTGTTAAATTAACCAAAGTAGTGTCAATTGGCACCGACCATGTTAAAAAAAATAAATCAACTGAATGCCGGTGGTAAATTAACACCAATCAGTGTCATATCATACATTATCCACCAAAATTGGGTAATACAGCAATAAACATGGTAGTATTTAACACTGAAATAGTGTAAATCTAACATCAGTTGGTGCGGTTCCTATTGATTACAGGAGGGAGTTAAAATAACACCCATGGCGGTTAAAGCACACTCCAGTTTGGAAGTGTACAAAACAAAGTGTAGAATCCAAAATCCGTATGTGTGTTAAAGGTTTGCCTGCAACAATGAGACTTCACATATCAGGCGTCCTAAAAAATCGAACGAAATTACTGATTTTGCCCTAATGTAAAGCTTCCCGTCATAAATAATATCACATTAAAAGATAAGCTCAGAAGTTCTTTGGTACAAAAATTGTGGAATTTCGAAGTTGTATAGGAGCAAATACGAAATTCAGCCTATTGTTTTGTATTGAAATATAAGTAATCAAAATCACCTTTTTCTCTTTTAAGACATCTGTAGCCAAACAACAAGGTAAGAAATCTATTAACGGTAAGGTATCTATATTAATTTATCTGAAATTACTATTATTGCCACAATATTTGCGGTGCCTCAAATTCTAGTTGCACCTTTTAGTTAACACGAAAAGGTGGGCTCGACATTCCTTTATTGTGCTACCTTTAATTACCACTGGTGCCTACACTGATAGATGTCACTATGATTGATTCCTGTCTAGACGTCAGATTATTTCGCTGTAAATTTGCAACATCAAGACTGTCATGAACGAAACAGTCACGCTGAAACACACAGGGACACCTGTATTTGGAAAGCGGTTAAAGATCAAAAGTCATATTTTTAATAGATTTACACTTTATATTTCATATCAATGGAGCTTATCATTTTGCGTAAAAGCGTGTAAAAGGAAGTATGAAACAAGTTAACCAAAGGGTTATTCTCTTTGAATTCCGCACTCCCCTGTGTAAGACTCTGCCTAAGCTTTTCGCAGGGGGGGCGTGGATTACATGGAAGACCCAAACATGCTGTGAAGTTGAGGACCCTGGCACATTGAAAATAGTGCGCCCTAAATTTTTAAGAATACTATTTTGCATGGTGTAAAGATTTATATTAGCCATCACATGAAATAATTAAGTCTAAATCAGGGCCCCAATGGGATAAAAAGAACGATGTTATAGTAAAACCACTCCGGAGGGGTTTAATCAGCAGACCCCGGATCATGTCGTTCAACACAAGAAAAGACACCAGGAGTTGATTCCCTCAGCATCCACCTTTGTGCTTTAATAATCATCAGTACAAGTTATTTAGACACATTTGTTGATTAACAGTTACGGCTAGAAATGCTTGGTGTCTTTAGGCCTCTATATTAAGGCTGCTTTACATATGTTTTGTGGTATGACGGTTTGTGTGTAAAAATATACTGACTTCTTCTAAGGGTCTAGACTATCATTGAGAGGCAAATTGAAGGATTTTCATTCTTCTAAGATTACTCGTTTAAGCTAATTTAAAAGAAATTTCGGAATTTTTGTACATTCATTTGTATGAAGTTCATTCTCAGTCTGTTTTTATCGCCTGGTCCTTTTATATTTTAACTTCAAATACTTACAACGTACATTGCTTCTTAAGATTGCTTAAAACTCACAATAACCACTCTTCCTAAGTTTACTTAATATTGTAGTTTAACTTGTGTGAAATAGGACCCAATTGTTTCCTTCATTTTGTTTGCATTTCTATCATCCTTTCAGATGAATTTGATATTACATTGGGTTGAAGTGTTTGGCCATAAGGACAATATCGGTCTTGGGCATCGTCGCTGTCAGAAAACCTCATGTGCATTTGACTCTAAAATCAAAACCTCTTATCATCTATTACAAAAAGGCCATGACAAAATCCTCGTATTTACAAATTGCATGTTTGAATCTACAGAATACACAAATGAATAAATTGGTGAAAACATTTCATTTTATTACACACAAAGAGAAGTCTTGTTGTAGTTGCAATGAGCAGAGGCTAATCGTTTTGAAATGGACTCTGTTTGATTCGTTGTGATTCTGCCTCAAATTTAGGTGAGCAAAATTACACATATGAGGTGTTTAGTATTTGGCCCACTTTTTCACATATGAGGTTTTGGGCCTGGAAGTTACAAACAGGTTTCATCATGCTGCCAAACGGAGCGAGTGTAAAAGTACAAGATTTGCTGAAAGTAATGGTTCAAGAAATAACAAAAAATGGCAACTATAATAATAAATTCACAGTTGTGTCACAGCTATGTATAAGAACTATGTAGGTATTGATGACACACTGTGCTTTGAACCACATACTTAAAGTAATTTCATGGTGAATCTCTTGTTTCAGGCTTGTCACAATAACAACATTATTTACTACTGCACGTAGTGTACTTGATTCATAATTATGTAACAAGGCATTGTCATTATTGGTCTCACTGAATTTGAAGTTGGAAAAATGTATCAAAATAGATAACTGCTTTTTCTTTCTATATAGATAGGTACTCTCTATCCTCAACACGAAAGGAAACAAAAAAAAACCTTGAAGGTAAATCTAATACGCCCCTGTGATTTTCACTCGATCCATTTCTCCCTTGGTCCAATCTTGGTTGTTCCCATAACATTTGGTCAATACATTTGGCTCGATTTCCATTTTTGTCATCCATTTGTCAAACAACTGGACGAATGCACCAATGGGAAATGGCCCAATGGGAGAGACTACATGGGAAATGGACCAAATGAGAATGGACCATGAGATTGGACCAAAATGGGAATGGACCACAAATGGGTGAGTTGCACCAAATGGGAAGTGACCAAATGGGATTGGATTCAATAGGAATTGGACTAGAATTGGATTGGACCCACGGATTGGAACGCAAAGGGAATGGACCTAAATAGGAATTGGACCGGACCATAATTGGATTGCCAAATGGGAATTGAACCGGAGCAAATGGGAATTGGACCAAATGGAATTAAACAATTGTAATTGGACCAAATGGAATTGGACAAATGGAAAGTGCACCAAGTGGGATTTGCTCAAATGGAAATGGACCAAATAGAATTGGAACCAAATCGGATTTGACCAAATGGTATTGAATCAACTGCGATTATACCAAGTGGAAAATTACCAAACTACGTAGAATAAAATTTATCTATGATCTATGATCTTTCTATATGACCTCATCTTCTCAGGAATTAATTAATCGGCGTATACAATTTCTCACTGCTCTTTGCATTCTCTTTCTAAAATGATGTCACCTTTTCTTAATTTCAAACCTACTTACCTTTGTACGAACAGAATTAACCACAATGATACACATTTTTCCTATATTGCAAACACAAGACCTTAATCGACCCTGTCAATAAACATTTAAAAACGTTACCTTAAAATCAAAGAAATAGATATAAGAACACAGGCTCTTCCCATGGTTTTTCCCCACAGTGTGCTAATTAAGTTAAATCTCCATAAAATGTAATAACTATAATATACAAAAAAGGTTCTAGCTATTGAAGCTTTATCATGTTCAACTGAAGGGTATGATTCTTGTTACACCCGCTTTTATCTATTGTGTCAGCGAACACTTCACGCAGTATGATTATGTTGTTTACGTATATAGGTACAAGAATTAGCAATCTATTTAAAAAATCGCAACAGTATCTTCAAACACTGATAATTGTGCTAAAAGTATTTTTTAAAACCGCGAACGCCACCCGCGGTTAAATGACCTTGATAGAGGCGACAGAACACTGCAGGCATTGTTTTGTACTAAGACTAGGTGTGGTTTGTTACTTAGCTTAAATTTACAAAGGTGAAACGGTGGTCAAGTGTTTATTGTTTTGTTTGTTTGGAAAAACCTGAATTTTCAATTTTTTATATAAATTTCAATTAGATTTTAATAAAATATGGAAACCCGCATGCGATTGTATCTGCAACCGTTTGAAATACAACCAACCTATTGGTTTCTATATACGGAAACGCGTTTTATTTGTTTTTAAAAAAATTTTGACTTGTTCAAATTATCACGGTACAAGTACCAGATGAATTTTAAACAACAAATCTTAAAAAATTCACTTCAAGTATACAAAGGAAGAGCCTTTTCAAGGAGAAAAACTAAACAACTGGGTAATAAAGACTATAATTATTAATGTTTTAATATGTACCACATATAAACGAATAACAGTACCATGTGAGACTGTGGTCCAGTGGGATATACAAACGGCGGGCTCGTGACCCAAAGGTCCGGGGTTCGTCCGTGAGGCCAATGGTGTGCGCACTTGGGGCAAGGCACTTTTTACCTAGCTTGCTTCTCTCCAACCAGGTGCAAAATGGGGGAGCTCTTAGGAATGTAGTCCCATGAGCGGCCGCCCAAAGGTATGGAGGAGTATACCTTGGGCACTTGTAAGGAGCTGACATAGTCTTAGTGGCAGCGAAAATAAATGTAAAGCGCTTATACATTGTGAAAGGCGCTATATTTATAACTGTCGTACATTAATACCGTAAATGAGAAAAAAAAGTGTACTGATCAGCCACGATTTTGAAGCTGCTGGACTCTCCGAACTGACATAGATATCAATAGTAGTGTACGTCCTCTCTGAATCTTGAGGTGAGTAGAGCATCCACCCAATCATCATCATCATCTCATCATAATCATCATCATCATTCATCATCATCATCCATAAAAACACATTGCGTGCAAGCCATCAAAGGACCATTGCAAGTGGTCTTGCACTGAAAACCATATGAGATTGAGTGCAAGACCATAAGTAAAGGGCATTACTTAGGATGGCTTGCACTGAGAACAATATCAGCATTGAGTGCAATGAGCACGTAAGCGGACCACACCTAGGATGGTTGCACTGAAAGCAATATGAGTAGGAGTGCCAAACAATATCGTAATGGCCACATAAAGATGGCTTTGCATTGAAAATAATATGAGCATTGAGTGCCAGACCATTAAGTGACAACGTTGATTTTTTTTTTTTGCACTGAAAACAATGTCCGAGCAGTGATGCATGAACATCGTACGTGACACACCTAGGATGGTTTTGCACTGAAAGCAATTAAGCATTGAGCGCAAGACAATATCGTAAGTGGCACGCTTAAGATGGTTTTGCACTGAAAATAAAATGCGCATTGTGTGTGCCAGATCATAGTAAGTGACATACTTAGGATGGCTTTGCACTGAAAACAATATGAGCCTTGAGTGCTTGAACATCATAAGGACTACCTAGGATGGATTTTTGGCACTAAAAGTCAATTGGCATTGAGTGTAACCATCGTAAGTAACACCCTAAAACCATTGGGCATTGAGTGCAATACCATATCGTTGGCAACAGGTTTTCACTGAAAACAATATAGCGTTAAGTGCAATACTATATCGTAATTTGCACATTTCGCGAATGAGTGCAGACATCTTAATGGCACATTTGCAGTGGTCTGGTCTGTACCCTGATGTCGTGCACTGAACACAATATAACTGAGTCTGACCGTCGCAAGTGCCACTTACGTAAGTGCATGAGCATCGTAAGTGACACGCCTAGATGTTTTGCACTGAAAGCAATATGATCCTTGAGTGCAAAACATATCGTAAGCGGCATCACTTAGGATGGATGTTGCAATAAAAGTGCCATACCATCGTCTAAGTGACATTCTTAGGATTGATTGCAAGACATCGTAGTAGCACACTTAGGATGGTTTGCACTGGAAAAATTGAGGCATAGAGGCATTACCATCGTATGTGGCACATTTAGGCTGTTTGCAATGAAAACATAATTAGCATTGTAGTAAAAGACGATCGTAATTGACACTTTTAGGATGGAATTTGCACTGAAAAAAGTGGCCATACCTTGAAAGTGGACCTCCTTAGGATTTAGTTAAAGACCATCGTATGTGGCACATTTAGGATGGTTTTCACAGAAAGCAATTTGTGCATTGAGCATGTTTGAGTCAAGACCATTTAGAGAAGATGCCCACTTGGATGGTTTTGTACTGAAAAATGAGCTGGCGTGCATGCCATCTTAAGGTGTCCAGTTAGATGGATTTGCACTGAAAAACACTATGGCATTGAGTGATATGACCATCGTAGTGGCATACTTAGGATTGGTATGCACTAAACATATGAGCATTGAGTGCATTATCATGTAGAGCACCCTTGGAGGTTTGCACTGAAAACCATATGAGCATTGAGTGCATTATCATTGTAAGTGGCACACTTGGGATGGTTTGCACTGAAAACAATATGAGAATTGAGTGCAAGACGATCATAAAGTGGCACACTTGGAATAGTTTTGCATGAAAACAATATAAGCTTTGAGTGCAATACGATCGTAAATGGTACACTTATGGTTCCGTTCATACTTCAACTGCATTGCACTTTGCAGTGTGCAATGCAGCCTACCAAAATCGTTACTGCAATCCTTGCAGGTAGTGCGACGCAATGCCGTACTGCAACAAATTAAAATTCTTTCAAACGGGCATTGCAGCAAGATGCAGTGGGGTGCAGTCAGGTTGCAGTATGCCAATTTCAGCAATCCTTCGGAAGTTCACTGCAACGCACTGCAACCCGCGACCTGCAGTGACCTGGTTGACCCTGCAGTAAATCGATTACAAATGCAGCGGAAGTGACGGAAAATTGCAGTAAATTTACTGCACGCAATGCAATGCAGGGAAAGTATGAACGGACATTTAGGATGGGTCTGCACAGAAAACAATATGAGCAATGAGTGACAAGACCATGTAATGACAATTAGCAGTGGTCTGGACGAATAAAGAAAAAAAAAACATGAGTGCATGACAATCGTAAGTGTACCACTGAACCTGATAGTTGTGCATGAAAACAATATAACTGAGTGCATGACCATCGCAAATGATGGTCTTGCACTCAAATCAATATAAGCATTATGAGTGCATTTCATGTCCTTGCGATGGTTTTGCACTATCATGCCAATAGCAACATGGGAATTATCATTGCGGTTTATCTAAATTTAATAATCCTTCTAATCAAATAATCGAAAACAAACCAATGGATAATTTGATTGAAAAAAACCAATGATACAAGGCCAAGGGAACTAACTAAACTTGTGTGCCTCATTCCTTAAGTAACTACCAATATATATTTAAAGACCTCATACATAAGTATCCTCTGAGCTTTATTTTAGTTCAAAATCTACGAAGATTACCGGAAATTAACAAGGCAATGGCAACTTATTTCGCATCACAGTACATCCCCATCAAGCCACGTGCACCTCGGCTAATACGCAGTAAGTGATAATTTTGCTGAAACACATAAACTGACGAAAACATCAAACACCCACATCAATGTTTAGCTATTATATAGCGTTCCTTTTATTTACGCCCTGGCTTCAAATGTGAACCTATTTTGCAAGATACCTTTTCTAGTTTGTATTCTGTATTACATTCAGTGTAAGTTATATTTCTTTGAGTGTATTGCTTTATATTTTCATAGGATTTCTTGCGGCAATGTGAATTATTTTGTTTAGATACATACACGTGTAACCACATCAATCTACTTTATTTTGGTAAAAATGTTGACATCCAAATGCACCGGCACACCATAAGAAAAAAATATTTAATATCCTCACTAAGTGTTGTTGTCAACCTACTACTGCCATTGTACTAACGTTTCCTCTCAAAATTATTTGTGAATATGTTCTTGTTGTTCCTCATACGTATAGGAAGGCATTATGAGTGGTTAATCACAAATATTTCAATGTAACTTAACAAACAATTAGCCACATATCGTTAGATCAAGCTTCCTGCACGATACGGAAGCCAGCATGGGTCAGTCCCTCGACTTATTATGGAAAGCCAAAGTGCAATGCTTTCGTATAAGCTCTGAATTTTATTCTTGATAGAGAAAAAAGTAGGATCCCGACTTCTATTTATTAAACAAAAGCTAAAAATCATCATATCTTGACAAACTAGTGCGTGTTTTACGCTTAGCCACTTACACGGGTCTTTACAACAACAATTTCCAATACAACAACACAAAACAATGGCTTTGGATGGGAAAATAATGGGGGCGCGATGTGTTTAAATTTTGACGAAAAATCGTTGTGATAAAAACTGTCGAGAAATTAAATATGTCCTTTATTATCATTGATTGCAAGCTAATAGCTATGCATCACTGCCACGATTTCCTTGGGCATCTGGCATGCATTTTGGCTGACTTTGAAAGCACGTGGTCCGGCATTAAAATACCATTGATTTTATTGATTTCTATAGACATGTTTAGAGTCTCATCTATCTGACCGGTGCTAGGGGGATTCAAATCTCACCTGCATGTACCAGTCACGGCGAAAATGCCTGTAATTAACTTTATTTTTATAGCAAATTTGAAAAATAATTATTTGATTCACACTATTCAATCGTTTTCAAAGCGACACTTTGTATTATTTCATTTCATATTTGTTCGTCTTTGGCTTCATCTTCTTCATCGTCATCATCCTCGTCCCTTCTTGATCTTCTTCTTCATTCTTGGTCTTCTTCGTCTTCGAATTCCTTCTGTCGTCTTCGAATTCGTCGACTTCTTGACTTCCGCGTCCTATCTTCGTCCTTCGTCTTAGTAACTTCGCCCTTCGTCTTCCATCCGTCTTCTCCTGCTTCCTCCTCTAGCTGATTCCTCTCGGTGCGTGGATATCACTCCTCTACTTTCTCCTGTCATATGCACCCGCTTCCGTTACTCCTACCACAGCCATGCTCTTAAAGGTGGTCTTCTCTTCTTTTCCGATTTAGTGTATTGTGTTCTCTACTTGATATGATAGCCGGCACTTGCACCTACACCCCATCAAGTACCGTGGGAAACAAACTTGCGGTTTTGATGGTAACGAAATAAGATGCATGTTTCAAAAGCCCTATTCATAATGTGCTAATAAAAGTGAAATTTAAAAAAAAAAAAAAACTTTTTATTTTTTTTATATCTTTGGGATGAAATGGATTCGAGGGCTCAATTTTCAGGGACGACAATTAGAAAAATGCGGCCTTTCAAATCTGAATCAAAATCGCTCTACTGCCGGGTAAATCAGGTGGGGGTCCCAAATACGATCGTGAAACACGCACTTTAGTACAATCTTTCCACTTTCATCACTCCCTGGCATTCCTATCATTCCTTCTTTCCACTTTCACTTTTATCCTCGATTTCCCACATAATACGGTCTTCTTCCTCTCCGCGCTCTCTACGTGCCAATATCATAGTAATCTTTTCCCCCGCAACGTCCACTAAAGTACCACACGGTCTCTTCTTCCTCCGACCCTCATTCCGTATCCTATCCCTTCAGGTACCTTCGGTATAACCTCAGCTTCTTTTATCTCCGCCACCTCATCTTTCTGCCTTTCCTGCCTCTCCACTACAGCAACTGCTTTCGTTCTGACAATTTCATATTGTGTTTAATATTTTTCTTTAGTGGTTTGCTCTTCAAATTCTGAATTCTCCTTGCAGTGATGTAATAATATGACTAGTGTTGTAGCATAAGCCTTCCACGCTGGAAATAATTGTTTTTTTCAGATTAATATTTTTTAATTCTGGAACATTAATAGGAAAGTACTTACCTGTAGGTCCTAAAACGTGTACCAAAAGAAAATCATCAGGTGTAGAGTAGAATCTTCGGAAATTGCGTTCAGGTAACACTATAAAGGACCTGCATGAAAATAAGGTTCCCTCATTCATGTTTCTCCAGCAATAAAATGCAAAAACATTGAAATTGGTTTCAAGATGCCGTATTGATAAGACAGGTACTCATTGGGCATAAATGTTTTAATTTCTTTAGAAACGAAAAGCTGGAAAAAAGGTGATAGCAACGAAAAGGCGGTTTTACCACTTTATTATTCACGTATAGAATTGTGGTTTTTCATATAAGTTTAGGATTATATCTTCTCACGCGTTGTTATACTGCACCCATGGAACAGCTGCTATAAACAGCGGCGGCGTTTTCTTATAATGCCATTTCATAATGACCTTCTGTAATTCCATTTATGTAACTAAACACTTTAAAAACCCTTTGGTAAAATGAAGAATAGGCATTGTAATGCCGGCGGCACACACCTTGAAAACCTTGCTATTAACCCTGTTATGACAGTCGGGACCCCATGTTATTTGAAAGATCAGATATCCATAGCAACGAACAATGGTCCATCCCATATTGTAAAACCGAATAACTTGGAAACAAAAGCTCTATCGTCTCACTGATTCAATTTGCAATCGCCATTTTGAAAGCTATAATGAATAATTTCTGCATTGATCACGTTATTGTTGGCAGTACGTGCCCAACTCATTCACAAGCTCCGATAAGATCTAAGTTATACCCAACCGCCATGCGATAGCTCTGAAGAAAACAGCCGCGCCATCGAAAAAAAAAACTTGTGCATGATTTCTCACCAGCCTCCTCCTATGGGAATTGGTCTAAATTTGGAAGACTAGCGAAGGAAAAAGAAACAGGTTTTAAATATAAAAGCGCCAATATTAAAATGTTATTGCAGACAGTTCCATTGCTATTACATCTTTGGAACCCACCCTTGATTCATACGAAAGGACTTTTGTTGAGAAGCATACAGTTTTCATTGCTGACTACTGAAACGCTATAACAAAAAGAACGAACAACCTACGATATTGGAGTCCATTGGGAGCTAACTCTAAAGGAGGTTGTTAACTGGTGACGAGGAAGGAAGATTCGTGCGCCATGTATTCTTTGCTATAATAATATTTTCATAAAAATGGTCCATTCAATGGATTAATTTGAAATTAGTTTTGTAGGTACAGGAAGAAGAAGAGATTATTGAAAAATAATTTTTTTCTCATTAAAAGCAAGTCAGGTATCTGCAAGGATGCGGCTCTCAATTTGTTTTTATTTTTATACAAAAAAGCAAAATTATTTATTTTTTGCAATACGTAACATTTGTTTGTCCAATCGTAATCTCTATGTAGAATATTTTAATCTCAAATCGATATCAGTGTAGAAATCCCAAAATTTGTGATTAAAATTCAGAACTTAAATGTTCATTAAAATAGGTCGTTTTAATGGCAAGCTGACTGGGACTCACAACAGTTTAAAACGACGTTATTTAAAGTACTTGGTCACGTTCGAGTCACAGTTGACAGTTATTTGCACGTTTGGAGTCCGGTTGACAGTTAAACGACGTTTTTAATAACATTTTAAACAAGGCTTGCATAGTTTACCTCCATACATACATACATACATAATGATTACGAGAGCTACCTTGTGGTTTTTTTACTGAAAAATCTCTTAAAGAACACTTTTTAACATTTTTTTAGGAAAAATACACTTTTTAAAACTATATAGGAACGAATTCAACCTATATAGTTTTGAGATTTTCCTTAAAACGAACACTTTTTTAGACATTTGTTAAGATTTTTTCATTTTTTTCTTTTATTCGAGTTTACTCACTTTTTTAGCTAAGAGGATTGCGCCGCAGTCCTATATAAGTTACTCCTAGAAAAATCCTCTTTTCGACTCTACTATGTTACGGAATAACCTCAATACTAATTACAGTTTATTCTTATGGCCTATAGGACAATTCGTAACGTACTAACCTACTAGAAAAACGTAAATACTACTAAAAAACATACATACATGCAAATTAAAGTTCCACAGGAGGAAAATTTGAGAAGACATTGATGGGTTAGGATTGAAGCCGAGACTAACAGCCAAGTTGTGGGAACGTAAAGACCAATCACTTCGGGTATGGTAACAAAAGACCATTATAGTAATCTAACGCGATAAAACTACAAGAAATTCAACTATGATAAAAAACTTCATATTTTATATATATAAACATTTATCTCTTAATGTTCGTATAAATTGAAAAAGTAAAAGATTCACCGTACTGAAATAACAACATTATGGGTACTCAGTATGAATGTCATATGCGAGTGTTAAGAATCTTGTTATAAAGCTTGAATAGTTGTTGAAATCGTTTCTTATAATGACAGTCCGCATAATGATAATTCATTAATGAGACATAACCATTGGATCATATCATGATTGTTTTATTTTATTAATAGTAACATGATTTATGCAGTTTTCGTTATAAAGGAATATACATCTTCAACTCATAAAAGGTATCATAAAAAAAATCCTATTCCGAATATGTTTAAAGTGCATTGAGGTAAGTTCGCTTCTGTACTTTGTGTCTATATGAAAAGCAACACAAACATGGCAAATGAAATGCGTCTTTATATCAGACACGATTGAAAACTTAACACCAACAATCCAAATAAAGAGGCGTAAACCACATGTGTGATTTAATTAATAATACCTCCAAGATATCGTTAATGTTAGCGCAACAGACATGAAAAAATGTTTATTCATTCCAATCCACATTCGTGACATTATGATATAAATAAAATTACTTTTTTAGAAGTTCGCATATTCTGAAACTTTTTGATTATTTCACTTTCATGAAAGGTTTTATCGTAATCAATTCAAGTTCATGAACTCGTGTTTGCAACACACAGTGCTTTGCAAGATCTTAATTTTTATATCGTTAAGAGAAAGTTTTGAAATGTAACTTAGAGGATTGTTTCTGGAAAGACAGAAGCTTAAGATTTTTTGTATTGACGTCATGTGGTAAATGAACTACACATGTTTCAAAGTCTTAGATGCTGCACGTACCGCACTTTTATTTAAAACCATTCCTGTTGTTTCTGTTAACTTTAAATACTTGCATGCCTTCTCATAGTGTATATTTTAATATTTTTTTATAATGTTTCGATGTGTTAAATTATTTTGTATATTATTACTTTTTATGTAAATCGAGACCGCTTGGGAAGCATACCTGTGTATTGAAAGATCATCCGTAATAAAAACAAACAAATAAATAAATATTATAGTAATGTCATTTAAAATGAAAACATTGTTTCTTTTTGTTTTTTACCTTTAATAAACTTTCATTTCAGGTTTTCATAAGCTTGGAAGTCTGACGTCAATATAACAAACTAAACATGCTAAAGGTCCATTCATACATGGGGGAGTAGGGGGCATCCATTGCAATGCAGTCCAGTGCTGCTGCGGTGTCGATATATCGATCACTTTCTCCTGCAAACTTGATGCAACCACTGCAATGCAAGTTAAACAAATTTAACTTTGCTGCAGTACTCAGTGCAGCATCCTTGGGCAGAGACAATGGACCTCACTGTACTACATTGCAGTAAGTATAGAACGGACCTAACTCTTACTGCATAAGTGTTTGCACTTCCGTTGTATGCATAAGGAAGGGGGGGGGCTCCTGGGGGCCCATTCATTATATACCACATTCCCAAAGGATTTTTTTAGATGAAATTTCACAACAGTTTGGAGGATTCAAAGAATCAACAGAAAGAAATAAAAATTGTTCAGTAAAAACTAGGAGGTGCAAAACATTGGATTTTAATTTTGCGTCAAAATGTGCGAAACAGACCTAATATTCTTTTTCTCTGCAATTTCTATGGCACTGATTCCCCTAGACTTTTGCTTTCATTGGGGGACGAATGAACTATATTTACATATTAAGCACAACATAAATGTCTCATGCCATTTTATATTTTTTAGTTACTGTATAATTTACCATATGTTCCTAGTAATACCCGCTGTAATGATTATATAAATATTACTGACACCACCGGCCTAACTATACTTTCCAAGCATTTTTTTGATTAATTATTTACTTTGTTTATGTCACTAGGGGTCATGCATCTATGAAAATCAGATCACAATAACTCTATTAGATTGTTAACGGTACCCAAATAAAGTTGTTGATTTGCAAAATGCAAGCGAGTTGTCGTTGAGTTGCGGCAAAAGTGATCGATATATCGGTACCACGAACCCACCGCAAGGCCAAGGTGGGGAAAAGGGGGAAGAATAGCGGAGACCGCAACTCACAGTCAGCGAGGTATGAACAGGACCTTTACAGTGTGTACAAGAAATTTGCTGGGATTTATTCAATACTCAATTCTGGATTTGATCTGTATACCAATATTTGTTTAAAAACATAATACTGCGCATCCTCCATGGTTCAGCTGGAATTGGGCAAATTACTCCTGAAAGCAACCCGTCCTTCAGAGGGCTGAAGCCGTCGGTACCGTATCAGAGAGGTTCTGGCACCTCCCACGTAAACAAAAAAAAAAAGCAATCCAATAATGGCGGTTATTCCCCCGCGCATTGCCGAGTTCACTCCTGTGTAGCAGGTTTTCCCATTTCCTCGCCATATGTCGAGCGTTATATGTCGAGTTTACAGCGCTATCTGTCCAGTTTGCCCCTATACATCGAGTGAGGCTATAATGGTGAGTTTGACATCAATCAGTCCAGTTTTTAACGCTCCACGTTCCAATCATTGTCGAGTTTTCCCGCCATGTCGAGTTTCACGCGCCGCTGTGTATCGATTTTTTCCTCGCCATATGTCGATGTGCAATCGTTATAATGTCGAGTTTACCAGCGCTATCTGTCCAGTTTGCCCTCTATACAATCGAGTTTGCTCTCTATATGGTGAGTTTGACATAGTTCATGTCCAGTTCTCAAAAATCTCAACATGATTTTTCTCAACATGAGGAAACTCGACATGATTTTTGGGTGTCGTGTAAAAAAGCATTCCGATTGCCTCATGGTTAAAAAAATCATTCCGATTTTGCCTCATGTTGACGAACAAAAATCATGTTCGAGTTTGCTCATTTGAGCAAAATCAGTCCCAGTTTGCACATGTGAAAAAAATCATGTCCAGTTTTTTAACACTCGGCATGATTTTTTTGTATTCTGGACATGCAATTTGACATGATATGATACTCGGCACATAGAGTTCAACTGGATAGGCAGCGCTGTAACCTCGACATATAGGGGGGTAAACACGATATACAGCGCATGAAAATCGCATGATTTGATACGTGGATCGTGCCATAAAGAGGATCAAACTGTACAGGTACATCGAATAAATTAATTCTGAAATGACTGTGGATACGAAAGAAGAAGACCGCCTAATGGTAACATTTTTTAACGTATCTAAAAATCAAACTGCTTTTATCAATTATTTCAATTATATACAATCAATCTGGAAATATATAGCTCTGGAATGTAAAAATGTCGCATATCGACACGCCTTTCTATTGGTATTTAATAAGTCTCCTTACGCTATACTGCAGACAAAAAGCAAGACATTCGAATCTTAATCATTTCTGTAGAAGAAACCAATATCTTCACGTGTTAAAATATTGTCATAGTGAGAAAAACGCCATTGATCTACGATGCAAATGCAATCCACAGTGAAAAGACGCCCTATTTTTTTGGCTCCTCGGCTACGCACACACGTCCACCATCATGTACGGTGTGCTAACTTAGGTGTCAATTCATAATCCGAAAATAGTTAGAAAATAATTGAATATCTAGGTGTTTAATTTTCATCCAAACATTTCAAACGGAGTTAAAATTTAATTATTCTATTTCTAACCAGCCCACTATAACAATATACATCTCAATGTAGTCAAACCTAGCAAGGCCCATTCAACCCACGGAATCACTTGTAATTCAATTTGCAATGCCGTGCAGAGAAACACAAACAATATACTGCTTCAACCCCACCTCTGCCCTGCCGTACCCGCTGAATTATAGAACTAACTAAATTTTAACGAACACAATTTTGTGCTTAATTATCTTACAATGAGGTTCAATTGTAATCATATTCCTATGTTAGCTATTATACAGTCAAACCAGTTAATGCGCCCTTCCTATCGGGTCTCTACGGACCATTTTTCGTAATGGCCGTAGTTACAAAACGGTTAAACAAAAAGTATGCGTTATGGGACACTCGTGATCGGCACACGACTTACATCTGCCTTTGTCCCCTGTGTGTTTTCATGGAGTTTTTAGCTCCGATAAATAATTTCTGTTTTTATTATAAAAAATTAATTTTTTAGGTTTTTTCTTTTTTTAACAATTCAAATTAAACATTTCACACGGCCATGCCAGTTTACGCATGTTTACACTGGCAAAGCAGTGGTTTTGGATTAATAGGGGTCTTTGGTGAAGTTTTACAAAATTTCTAAAAAATAAGGTCTTTGGGTGAAGCTTTTCAAAATTTTATGTAAAAAATTTTTTTTTTTTTTAATATTTCGGTTAATTTAAAAAAAAATGGGATCTTTGGGTGCAACGATACTGAAAATTGGGGTCGTTAACGGCCTATACGCCCACCCTCCAAAAGGAGAGTCCCCGGCATAACGGATGATGAAAATATATAGAGTCCAACGATTCAGAATTTTTTTTTTTAATGTACTTGTCAATAATTGCATTTTTTAAGTTGGAGTCTTTAATGGTATATTTACAAACAATTTTAAATAAATGCACCATAAGGGGTCCATGTTGTTGTTTTTCCGCAATAAAATCATTCAATCTTTTGGGCTCTGATTCAATTGCATGACTTTCTATACGCTTTCTTTTGAAACAAAACAAATAATAAAGTAAATTCTTTGAACCATGAATAGATAATTCGGTGGGATCGCAAGAACGCCCCTTATCCCCCAACAGGAATGTCAGTGAGAAAAATAAAACATCGCAGACCCCCGTAAGCGCAATCATACTATTTCTTTTTTTATATGTATACATGACCATGTGCGTGCACAATTACAAAGGAAAATCATTAATCGTTACTTGCTGATATTGGCCGTTTTCACTATCGTGTACCTGCGCGCCATCACTCTACATATGAATGCAGTCGTTACCTGACTTACTAAAATACATGGCTCTCAAAAATGTTTTGTATCGTAATTCAATTGAATCCCTCGTTCTGAAGAATCTTCCTAGAACAGTGGGGATATTCACGCAAATTGACCATCGGAACGTGCCTTCACCTGGTCTCGTTTGAGGCTCTGGCCCTCGTGGTAGATATGATGACCCCCTTGTCATGCCAATTTTGGTATAGAGATGGTCACTTTTTAATCCCTTTCTAAAAAAAAATCTTGAAAAAGTTGCAATTCCACAATCTGGGCCTAACTTTTTTCCATCACCAAACAGTCAATTCAAAAAAATGACAAACTGTTTTAAATTCGACCTCAATTTGGCATTGCAATTTTTGATATCTATAGATATCATCGGAGAAATTGGTATAGATATGGTTCTATTTCCAGACTCTTGAGTCAGGTTCTTCTCAAACCAAATTTATGATCCTCCGATATTCTACTAAATTGCCTTAAACATCTTGCCTGCAGAAGTATGGGACCAGATCCGTTTGTTCCACTTGAAGGTTATATAAAGCACTATAGTCCCTAATTTAAAGATCATCGTTAGAAAAGCAATCATTTTCAATTTTAATCACTATTTATTTAATATCAAGTAACCTCTGCAAGTGGTATTATTTCATAAAATTTCCTTTTTGGAAAGCGGGGTTTCTCCCGAGGGAGGTGGGGGTGCCATTTTGGAGGTGACGCGTATGCAAAACTGTTAAGACCCCCATTTTCAACCTTGCTATCACCCAATGACCCCATTATTTTGAAAATCTCACCCACAGACCTCATTTTTTTAAAAATTACCACTGTCATCCAAAGACTCTATTTTAGGAGGAAATTCGGAAAAATTACACCCAGAGACCTCTATTTTTTGGAAAATATTGAAAATTTGTCACCCGAAAAATTTGGCTGTCTTTCACCCAAAGACCCCATTTTTTTGAGTCTTCTGTCACTGAATGCCCCTGGGTTTGGAAGCGACAGCCTTACACCCATATCCATATCCACGGTTTGCCTGGCCTGAGGTTGGGTCCATGGAACTCTGTTCCACCAAAGGGGTGTTCTGGAGACCTTGTCACTTAGGCGTTAAACATCCTAAATTTGGCCAAAAAAGTCAAAAGTTCACTACACTGGCACATCGTGTGGGCGTTATGGGGAGTTAGAGCTAGAGATACAATTTTGTTGGCCCTTTCAAAGGCGCACAAAAATAGAAAATACCGAAATACCTTTTTTTGTCATAACCCATAATAATCTGAACTTTTCTACTGTTTAAGATCACTGAAGTGCGAAGTTAAATTAGTTGGCGGTTGTGTAGGTGGGTATACTTGTCAGATGTAATGGAACTTTATTATTATCGCTTGATAAGAAAGTAGGTAAAATGAAAAGACCAGAGTGAAAGGCACTCTATTGGGCCAGTTGAATGGAGATATATGTAGGTCATTACCAAATACAGTTCACGGTCGGAGTTACGTTCTGAAAAAAAGTTAAACGAAATTTGCTTACGAATTTGCTCTCCAGAATATTATTAAAACTTGCAAAAGTTGTCCCACTTCTTTGGAATGCCTTGTCAGTTGCCGAGAGAAGATTAACCACAATTGTTACATTCAATAAGCAAAATAAAACTTCTCTTTTTCGAAATAATTTTATAATTTCCACAAAAAAAGTTCATCTTACATTTCCGCTTACAGTATATTCTGGTTAAGAATTGCTGTTTTTGAGCTTGTGTATCGTAGAGTTTTTGACGTGTAATTTAAGTCTTTCATTGTTGCCGTGATCGTGCTTGCGTGGAACGACGCTCTGAAAAGCCGCTTTAATTTTATTACCTATATCGTCTCTCCTCACCTCTGTCTGTCTGTCTGTCAGTCTGTCTGTCTGATTGTCCACCGTTATTGTACAACCTTCAAATTTGGTGAGTGGGTGCAGCTGGGGCAAAATGGTCAAACAAGTAGTATTTTAAAAAGCTCGCCTGTGACAAGAAAGCCAGGTAATCGCGAAAGCCTATTATTAATTATTACTATTATTATTATCCCGTCTTTAGACTAGCTGGTCTATAATGCACCCAAATTGTAAAATGGAACTAAGTGCTTCACATGCACTACATTTCCATCATATTAACAGGATGCATACATTTTTGCGTGGCACGTGTCCAGATAATTCTTTAATATAGTAACGTCTAATTGAAATTAATACCGAAGCAATCACTACTGTTTCTTGATGATGTCATTTGTGCCATCATTTTAAATTGATTTATGCCATCACCCTGACCATTGAAGACGTGACAGTTAGCAAGTAAGGGGGTCATCGAGATTGAAGACCTGATATTCCGGGCTGAGATATATTTAATTTGTTATTACCTTTGTGCCTATGACAAATCTATCTCTCCTGTTGATACCCTCTCTTCTCCTTTACCTTAGCCCCCTGGGTAAAATCATTCAGTGTTCAACTTTACTTTGCAATGATGCCCAGGTCTGATCTATAAACAATATTATAAAAAAAAATGAACTAACGTGCTTCATATACGCAACGTTTCCATCATGTCATGATCATATGGGGTTGAGTTCATTTGAGCGTGACACGTGCTCAGATACTACTTTTTAAGATAAGGCCATTGAATTAAGAACACAAAGGCCTGTTTTTATACAGAACATTGGGTACCCTGAGATTTTACTATGTTATCACATCGCTGTCACTGAAGATGCACAAATGAGCAAACGAACTGGTCATTGGGAAAGATAGGAGATAAGATGATCTCCTTGTCTTGTCTGTGTTCCATTATAAGCGCTCCTCTCTCTCTCCTCCCTCTCTTTTCTGCTATTTCTGCGGAGGTTCCTTCCAACAACGATCTTCTCATCTGTCTTCCCGCTGCAGCTGCGTTTCACCTACATTCATTTTCTTTTTGGGGGCAAGCTTCCTGTAAAAAATAAACTGCACATTATTTAGATTTAGACACTTGTGACTTAATTTGTATCTCTCGAACTTGTCGTTTGGTAAATCTAATGTTATATATATACAACACGACCCTAGCCCGCCTTAAAGACACTATCATGCATTTATCCGGATGAGCCAAAATATTTAAAATTTGCAGAAATAGCTTTGAAAGTGAAGGATATATTCTATAAATCCTCATAAGTTACCTTTTTCGCAACTAAGATTCGACAGAGAAGAAGCAAACGGCAGTGTTCAAATATGACCTCTCCATTCAATGACGTGTTGTAGAAAGTGTCGTTCGGACAACTGATTAAAATACCGATTTTGTACTATAGTAGTTCACCCCATCGTGTCCACTCTAGTACTTTTCTGAAGGAATGGGCATTGAATGAGGTCATGTGCAGTGGGGTGAAAATTACAATTTCCC
Organism: Ophioderma brevispina; assembly: GCA_023653785.1. Lineage (NCBI taxonomy): Eukaryota > Metazoa > Echinodermata > Ophiuroidea > Amphilepidida > Ophiodermatidae > Ophioderma > Ophioderma brevispina. Next base: position 8,594 of record JAMKCH010003543.1, on the reverse strand, counting down.
GCTAAATCTATTGAAACAGAGTAGTCTGATAGCAAGAAAATAGATTTCCCATGCTTTAATGACCTCATTCCAGTCTCCGTCAGAGCATTTATAGTATAACTCTGCAAAACTTCCGACTAAGAACTAATCGTGCTTTGCATCATTGGGTATTCAATGTAACATGTGAGTTGAATGTTACTGACTTTAGCTACCCGCCTTTGGATACTAAGGAACACAAAAGTCTTTTTGCTCTCGTCATTGGGAAAATGATGTCAAATGAACGGCCAGATTATCTTAGGTTCCTTCATAACATGATGAAACAACAGTGGATCGTTCCCAACATAATGTTCTTTTTCTACCCTCCTCTCCCACGTAACTTTTGCCCCTGGTGACACGAGGGGGTTAATCTACCTTATAATAGCTTGCTTCTGGGCCTTATCATTTGGCATGGTATTTTAGGGTACCTGTACTTGGTACAGACATTCAAAAATCTGATTTTTTCAATTTTCTGATTGTAGCACAAATCACTGATATAGTGTCTTTATTCCACGCCCATACCTTTCAGGCCGTAATACATGGAACAACGACACCCCATTCAATTTTCAACACGGGGCAAACTTGTGTTACGCATTACTAAAGAGCACCATACATTATTATCTAACACAATGATGATATTTCTCGAAGAAAATCTTTACTTACTTCCCAGGTTGGTCCTTCACGATGAACCTTTTTTTCTTTCAACCATACTCTGAAGTGAAATTTTAATACTTATTTCCCCCCCCCCCCTGAAGAGTTTTGAAAAAAAGTGCTCTTGGTCGGACTCGAGACCACAACCGTCCGTATTACTAGCACAGCACTCCTACCAATTACTAGTAACTATATTACTTTAATTTTAGATTTGATTTTCTGGCTGCCACGAACGTACGTGTTGCTATTAAACTAGTTAGCCCCTACGTGTGAAGATATTTTCCTAAATGTATAAAAATGTGGAGTAATAATATTTAGAAGTTTGAATTTCTATTCACGTTCAGTATTGATTAGACATACTTGGACTTAGGACTTCTGGACAGAAAATACCCTTATCTATCAGCGGTACACTCAGACAACATTAACCCCCACATTTGTATTTTCCAGCACCCTTTATACACAAATGGCAACACCAATGTTTTCCAATTCGATTTCTTTCTAAACAGGCGCCAGTAATTTGTTTTTTATTCGTCTGGTGAAAATTGGCATGAAAAAGCTGTATCATAAAATAATCCACCCCAAAAAACCAAACCCCCAAACGCACAGGTTATTTTTGTATATTTGGTATACTTTTGATGACATTCACCCACAATGAGCACTCTCTAAGTACATTTTGATTAATTAAGGTGGAGGGCATTGATCATTATAAACCGCAATACCCGATGTACATGTAGAAGTCTCTTTTGGCCCTAGTGTCATGATTAGAGCGTTTTAACTCAGAGTTACTATTAAGATTCCCACCGCGTCATCTGCCATCATTTGCCATCATTTGTTCGCACTCTAACCAGAAATAGCCTCGTCTACAGGTCACTGTTTATTCAGTATAAGCCAGACAGTGTGCGGGGAACTTTCCTTACACGTACCAGACCGTTGGTATGTAGACATAATATCTAAACCATATTTAAAACCTCGCGCCAAAACAAAAGCCTAAAATTCACTGTAACAATAAATCGCTGAGTACACATAATATGTTATAATTTAAGAATATTAAGTTTAATTAAGCCAATAATCATCACGTAGATAAAAGGGATGGCCGTGTAAATTAAAGATGCAACAGAATAATGGGCATGGAATGACTCGGGAGCAATGTGGCCTTCTTCTCGCAGTTTGTACATTGTTGCTCATAAAGCTGGATTTTTCTAAACGCCAATCTTAAAACGTATGTCTATTTGAAACGCGTCAGTAACCATATTAGAGTAGGTAAATGATTACATAATGGGTTCCCACTACCCATGTGAAGTGAATCCAGCATACATTTCAAATTAACGTAAAATGCTTTTGTTGGGAAGCATAAAATCCAAAGTCTGTTGGTTTGTTCCTTTCCCTGCTCCAAGCCTGTGTACAAGTAGCCAATTTTTGTCAGAGTTGGTTGATAGCTTAACAACAAAAGCTGAGACAAGCAAAATACAAAAAAACATCGGTTTCCCTAGGCTATACTCTTCACCTTCATTTTCACCCGCCTCATATGCTTGCACTCCGACGGAAGGGTACAAACAAGCCAAAGTCTCTGATTTCTCCTTCCTCGGGATATCGCAGATTACGGTCTGTAAATCGCAGAGAGCATCGAGAGGTGGTCATTTGAGGCCACGAAAATCTTCAGGAGGACGACCACGATTGACTACCAGACGAGAATGATCGCCGATGCTTAATCCCTGTGCCGTAGAGCCCGGAAAATGCCAACGGCCGTCTTCGTCGTTTTTGGAGAAGACACTATGGAATCAACGTTTCCCGCCAAACTGGAAATCGAGATGAGATTGATCAACATGGTTGACGGAGCTTAAGACGAATGACCAAATGTCCACGCCCAACGTTCCACCAAAGTTTGGTTCGACTCGATGGGCTAGGGAGCACAGAAGATTACAGCTCGGACTCCTACTGGCGAAAATGTGTGTGAATATGGACGAGAAGCAATACTTGACCACAATCATGGAAGAACATAGAGTTCGTCGATTACGTGGTGAAACTCCGAGATGACTCAGGAATCGACTCAAGGCGGTGACGGCTCAGTGATGGTATGGCCCGGTATTCATTAAGGAAGGAAAAAGTCAAAAAATGGTGGTGCCCGATTGGAAACATGAGCCGTCGTGTACCTCGACATTCTAGAAGATCACTGTCTGCCACATGCAAGAAGGTTAAATGCAAACATTTTTTCGGCTGCAAGACGAAAACGCCACGCCGCACACAACGGCGCGCGTTGTAGTGGATGAGACAAGTTCTCGAGCAGAGGGGGTGTGGAGCAGAGATACCACGGCACCTTGCTTGCTCCCCTCATTGGCACACCTAAGCGCAGGCTGGGAGGCTTAGGCCGAGCCCATCAATGGCAGGCCCACTGGACAATCGTCCTCAAAACTTCTACAGGACTTTAGTCAGGCTATGTACAGATGAGTGGGAGCACTGTCAATTGACATCCCAAATAAACAACGTCGGGGGACAGTATGCAGCAACGTCGTGACGCACCGGATTCATGCTAGGGGTGGCCATACTCGATTATTAGTGACTGATTGACATTTAATTTTAAAACAGTACTAGAACATTTTCGATACATTAAATCACCCCAAAGATGTGTTATCTGTAACACTGAATTGATGTGAAAAAAATGTAAACACAAATCCTTAAATCTGTGTTCCAAATACCCTATTTTTCTTTCGGCCGGCTAAGGACACAGTTTGTAAAGGGTTAGTTGTGGGACTCCAATTCATTGTGATCTGGTTCGGGAAAGAGATGATCCACATTCAAGTAGTGTGGCGATATTAACCCTAGATATCATAAATTAATCTAATACGTAAGAATCATTCCATAAAAAAATGGTAATAAAAATATTTATTCCCAAATTTATGAGCAAACAGTGTATTATTGGGCTATAAAAAAATAAAAAATACTTTCCTCACTGATATCAGTAAATAGAAAATGAAACAAAGCCTAAAAAATGTCGCTTTATTTTTTCATTTCTTTCTTGTGGAATTTTCACTATCTCATGTGGTGCGGATTAGGGGTTGTGAGGAATTATGATTATCATTAACCAAAAAAGTGAGTATTTTAGTTGTTGTTTTTCGGTTTTTTATTAAATCAGATTAGGTGTTTAAAAATAGACAGGTCTAATACAGGGAAAAACTGCATTTGTGGGGTCAAACTTTATCAACGGTTTTATGTTCCTAAAACTCATACTCTTTCACATAAGCTTGGGGGACACCCTACATTTTTCCTAGAATCAACGAAGATGGCCGGCCAAAATTAACAAATTGGTCACCAAAATTAGCATAATTTACATCAATATGTAATGTTGCAAATTGTCATTTTCAGAGTTTTCCGGTGGTTCTGATATCATTGACCTATGTACTTAAAATCCAGCTGAAGCCCTACTCATGAATTTGATTCTCAAATCCAAGATGGGGGGGGTGTGGGACGGCCAAATCAACATTAGTGGGCTAAAATCATTTAATTTGAAACTATACGGCCTATTAAGTTCCCTTTTATACTTTTCTGGCTGGAGTGTTATATTAACTTATATCTATTTGCTGAGCTTACAGGCGACCGCCTATTTAGTCTCAAATCAAAAGATGGCCCCAAAAGGGTATCCAAAAATAGTTTACTAGGTGTATAGTGCATGGAACTTCCGATGACAAGTTAATTCGGTAGATTGTCCATCCTAAAGATGGATCTTCAAATTCCCAAACGCATCGTTTAGGCGCTTGAATCCAAGATGGCGGCCAAAATTCCACTTGGCCGTCAAAAGTAACCAGTAATTACATAATAAGTAACTTGAAAACCGTTTATTTAAGTTGTTCTGCTATCCTTGACCTAAGAACTTAAAAGCCAGCCGGAAGCACTACTCATGATTTCATCTCATTCAAGATGGCGGCCAAAAATTCCAAAATAGCTAATAAAATTACGTTAACATACTGCCTATGTAAATTTTCCATACAACCCTTTTTTGCAGGATTTTTTTTATTCTTGAATGTATCACTGTATGTACTGAGTTACAGGCTACCCTAATATATATCTCAATCCAAAATTGGCCGGCCAAAATAGGCCACCACAATATTTAATTAGTGTTGTGGTGTTTGTACTGGAGCTTCCGATTACAATAGTAAATTCAGTATGTGATCTCTAATCCTAAATGATATATCATTCCGAATTAACACCAACACTATCGATATAGGGTCGTGAATCCTAATATGGCGGCTTTTGGCTTAAATCTGAATGGCTAGCAAAAATACCCTAATTCCTCATCAAATTTATTCTCCAGGTTCTTTTGCATGCAAAAAATATTTTTGTTGAAAATGGGGTTGATTTGGCACTTATGAGGAATATTGGTATATAATTATGATAACTGTCCATAAGCTACATATAAACATTGTCAAGGTTCATTATGTATGTTTAGAAGCTCCCAATACACTATATAAAGTTTATTAAGATAATTGTGGTGGCCCATTTGGCGGCCATCTTGATTTTAGACTAAATATTAGGTAGCCTGTAAGATCAGGCACATAGGTATACGTAGAGTAACAACATCAGTAAAAACAAAAGGTGTTGAAATGGAAAAAATAATAGGCGTATAGTCAAGTAATGTCTATTCGTAATTTGGATTTTGGCCGCCATCGTGAATTTGAAGATTAAATCATGAGAAGTGCTTCAGCTAGCTTTTAGTAATTAGGTCAAAGGATAGCAGAAACAAACTGAAAAAAATCTGAAAATAAAACGGTTGTTGTCAAGTTACTTAGCATGTAATTAATGTAATTTTGACGGCCAATTGGAATTTGGCCGACACCTGGATTCAAGAGCCTATAAGAGATGGCGGTTCAGGGAATTTGAAGGACCTCTTTAGGAGGGACAATATACTGAATTAACGTTGTAATCGACGCTCCCGCACGATACAACAAGTAAAATTAAATTTTGGTTAAACATTTTGGGGCCTCTTTGATGTCAGATAAAGAGTAGGTAGCCTGTAAGCACAGCAAATAGAGTATAAGTTCAGAATAAAACATCAGCAGAGAAAAAGTATAAAAAGGGGAAACTAATAGGCCAACTAGTTCAAATGAAGTATTTTATCATTATTGGATTTTGGCCGCCATCTTGGATTTGAGATCAAATGCAGAGGTACGTGACTCAGCTGGATTTTTAGTACATAGGTCAATGATATCAGAACCACCGGAAAAATCTGAAAATGACAAATTGCCATACATATTATGTAATTAATGTAACTTGTGGTGACCAATTTGTAATTTGGCCGCCCATCTTGGATTTCTAGGAAAAATTTAGGGTGTTCCCCCAGCTTATTTGAAAGTGTATGAGTTTAGGAACATAAAACCGTTGGAGAAGAAGTTTGACCCCAAAAAAAATGGCCAGTTTGTCTGGATTAGGACCGTCTCTAAGGAAACAATTGCTATAGGTAAAAAAATGGGTTTGTTGTGAAAATTCTTCATAATGCGGTGTAAACGCATCAAAAAAAATTTCACGCTATCAGGCAATGAATGGTAGTAAGGGAGGTAAGACCAGTGGCCGTAAGCCCGAGGGGGGGGGGCGGCAGGGGGGGGCGCGGCCGCCCAATAATGATTCGTCGGTTGAGATGAGCCCAGTCGGTTCACTTGAAAAATTCACGTCATGGCACTTGCAGGCGGATTGTCGGCAAAGTATAAGTTTAAAAATAAAAAAAGACCCAAACCCCCAAACAAAAACAAAATCCAAAATTAAAAAAAAAAAAAAAAAAAAAGACATTTAATTAAAGCATATAAAAACCCACATGTCAGGGGGCTCGCCCCCTAGACCCCCACCGGGGCTTCGCCCTGGACCCAACAGGGGCACATAAGGGCGCGGCCCCTGGACCCCCCTACCAACCATTTTCTGTCGGTTGAGCTGCGACGCTGCCCCCCCCCCATATGAAAATCCTAGCTACGACACTGCGTAGACACAAGAGGGTTTGCTTTTGCTCGTAAACAGTCTTTGTGAGCCATGAGAGGTACATGTTAATCCTAATAAACCAAAGGACCATGACAGTTGAAAAAACTTTTTACCACTAGTTGCAAATTAGGTTATATCCCTAACCTCAATTTTCCTACTTCAAAGAATAAGCAATCATTCTATAGGGAAACATTGCTCTACAAAAAAAATGAAGCAGTGAATCGGACCAGATTTGATTCTTACACTCCCTCAGGCGTCTAGAGATGCGGCTTCAGATGCTCAAGTAAGGGTCCGACCCCCGGCGGGGGATGCAGTGAGAGTAGCCATTATGGTCGTGCGTCCACATCAATTGTAACAGGCACGGACAGTGATAAGCGACCCGAAGGGATATAGACGTCATAAACAGCAGCGAGCTATCCCGGGGCATGAAGGCTAACTATACGCCTAGGCTGCCCCCTTAGTGAAAATAGTGTGTAATATCTACTATTTTTACACCTTCACTGTCAACTCCCGCTGTCCAGTGGTAAACCTATACCGACAACCTGTTGACCAGAGTCGCTTAATTAGCACATTTATATTAACCTGATTTCCTCGGTAAAACAGAGATGGCAAGATTTGAAAATTGGGCTCCTTTCTTTGACGTTTCCCTTTCCTGCACACCGTGGGTCCAATATGTAAGCATTTTTAGAATCTATTATAACCCATAAATCACGTACGAATAATTAATAAGTTCACGGGCAATATTCGAAAATTAAAATGTCATATTTAAAGAAAAGGCTTTATTTGGCAGTAGACATGTGAAGGTCTCGAGTTCAAGTCGAGGTTATAAAGATGATGAGATCTGATAGTGTTAGGAATTCGATGGGAAATGGGAATTAGAAGAGCATTAAAAATTGGATGGGAAATCGAAATTATGTTCAATTTTTAGCGTCGATAAATTATTCAAAAGTGCACGTACCCACCATTTACCCACGTGATTCTCAGGTTTTAGTACAGGATAGATGTGTTACTTAAATATTTATAGACATGAGATATTTTGTATTGATTTTGAAATTTGCACAGTTTTAATATTTGAAATTAGCTAGTTACTTTTTGAAAAAATGTAAATAACTGTCAATTTTGGACAAAACTAATTTTGACTTAGACCAGGTCTAACTTTAAACCTGGTCTAACTTTTTGTGCATACGGACCTTAGAGTCTCCCATGACAGAGTGTCATAGCTTGCACGTTAACACAATACGGTCCATTATAGGAACGCTGGAATTCATGACACTGGCACTAATATTTTGGAATAAAGAATTAAGAAAATGAAAAAGAGGTCGAAGTGGGAATAGTATTTTTTTTCTTCACAGAGACATTTATTTTCCATATAACATTATACATACTATATACAAAAGAAACAATAACCATACTCAATACATACAAGTATTCGGTCAAATCAGTGCATAATTGTGATAAATGATGCCATTTTTGTTGAAATTTTGACATATTACCATCTTTTTGTGTAAATATATTTTTCGAAGGAAAAATTCCTTTTTTACGTCTTTCTGGAAGATTTGAAAAAGTCGTTTCTTTCATTTCCATCTTAAAATGTAAGAACGCAAAGTATAATAATTACGTTTAAGGCGCCCCATTTACTGTTACTTAACACCAAATAGTAAAAGGTTATCATGGTTATTTAGAGTATCTTTTACCCACTTAATTACTTTTCCCCCAAATCATTAAGTTATATTGCATTAACAAAGTAAGTGTATACAATAAGTGTTTCTTCTTCTTTCTTACAAAAGTACACAGACCCGAATATTTAAAACACATTTTCATCAAATATGTGTTTACTTTCAGAATCCTATGCTATAGTCGAAATTGAAACCATCTCAATTTAGTACCGATGGTGCATTTGAAAGGAATTGTAAATCATTGACCATTTTTCATATCATATTTTATGTATAGCTTATATTCCCATTTTATCA
>JAMKCH010003542.1:0-34132 GCA_023653785.1 Ophioderma brevispina | reverse complement strand
GAAATTAATATTATGACACAATATTTGGGTGCCCTCAAAATCTCTCGTTGCACCTTTAACAATGCCACTTGTGAGTTGTGAATACCATTTCGTATTGATCTCTAGCTATGATATATTTATTCATGGTGTTTTGAAGCTCGCTGATTAATTTGGGACAGTTGATCAAAACTCTATCATGCTGAGCCAATAAGTTGCACATGAGGGCAGAGACAATTTGAGATCATCCCTAATAGATAGTATTCCTTGCAGAATTGAAACTACATTTGACTAGTTGGGATGTGGAATGGACTGAAATGGCGATCCTGCCATTTTGTTATTAAATATTCAATTGCCCAGTTAAACAGATACTATGTCTGTATGATTTGAATATTTGATATGATAACATATATGAAAAGAAATACAAACCAATTCCTTAAAGGAGCATTGTTTTAAATTAAACATAAATTGATCCACTTAGACTTGAAATAATTGAATGGGACAATTGCAAATAACATGACCAGTATAAAGTAAACACCCATAATTAAGGTGTAATTGATTTTAGTGAATATTTTTTCTAGCATTGGAAAAGCACAAACAGGTTTTAAATTGCATAATTTTATGCCAATGATGTAACTATAGAAAATGACACAACAGCCACAGAATCGAGAATAAAATGGAATTATTGAAAAAAAAATCTGGAAATCAAAATGAAAAAAAAAAAACAATCAGCAGCAAGTTTTTAAAAATATTATCCCCAAATCTGCACGTTGGCGAGGAATTCAAAAAGGGTCACAGGTTTCTTCCCCAATCATAGATTTTGACAGGAAATGTAGCTACGAGCCGAAAGCAAATAAATGACGAGTTTGCATTTTCCGCCCGCTCATGAAATAAGATCGGGTTGATATGCAATGTTTTCCTGAGTATACTTGCAGTCATTTTAGTGACGTCTGCAGAGATAACAGGACTGCAGGCTAGGAGTAGATAGAGAAATCACCTGTTTATGTCACATTGCTGGAGGAGTCTTTTATTGATGGGAATTTCACAGTCATTCGTCGGCTTTACTGGGGTGATGAATTTCAAAATTATCCTTTTTCTATTCATATATGATGAATTTGTACGTTATTGTGAGGTGTCATGTTTTTTTTTCGTATGCTGTGGATTGATTTCTGCCAAACCGGGATGCATACTGGTTATAGCAACAAACATTTTTTGATTTGATGTTATCAGCCGGTAAGATTCACCGTATCAAAATATAGTTAGTCCCACATTAAATTGCATTTCGTAAATACCATGTAATACTTGTATATCGTATTACGTCAAGATCATCGGCTGTCTGTGATTCATGAAGACAACACCACTCATATAACATTCAGCTTTATCCCCCGGACCATTTTAGACTGGGAAAGATTACCAAATCACTCCTTGAATGAAGTAATTGAGTGAATTCAAATGTGGTCTTACTAACAAAGTGTAACTGGACGCCACAGCTGTGTGTTTAGCAAACATGGGTATATTCGCATACTGTCATGCAGAAAACTTTTCACATAGATCAGAAGGTACCCCTTAATGACCTTGGACCACATCCAAAGCACCATTTGTGAAGGGTCCTAACGCTGCTTCACGTCTATCTAAAAGGGAAAAGATTGTTCAAGGTCTTTATTTTAACATTCCATTAGTTTAAGACATAATAATAAAACCTAGACATAACATTTTGAACGTGAAAGCATTCCAACCAGACAGATTTGTTTTATTTAGTAGTATAGCATATAAAAATTAAATCAAAAAGTACAGGAAATGCAGTTAGTGACTTTTACTCCAGACAGAATATTTTTTTTCTGTTAGAATAGAGACTGAATCGTAAGTGTGTTTTAGTGTATCCTCACTAAGCTGCAGTCTGCAATCATAGCTATCAGTAATATTTTTCTCCTTTGCGCTTCCAAAGCCCTTGAAGTTGTTTTTTTTAAAAGATAATGGTAAGTTGTCGTATGATATGAATGTATTGATTATTATTTGAGGCAATTATTATCAGCGTATTGTACATTACATAAAGTTAACCTTGACGTTGATCATGCAAACAAAGATTACAAAGATTTTTAAATATCATTTACTTGTCAAAATGTTTAGGTATTTGCAGCGATTTCTATAAAATTGGTTCAGGTATTTGTTCAAAAAATGGAGAAGATATTAAAACAAAGCACAGCGGCAGAAACTCCCGCAACCTGTATGCACATGGATTACACCAACATCAGGTCAAGCACGGTGCCCTTTCAAAACACGGGACAGTTACTTCGCCTTTTCAAGAAAAATCGATGACCGGGTAGAATTTTTTTGTCTAAAATGGTCCCTTTTATACCACCCGAAACCGTCAACAGGAAAAAAAATTCTAAACCCAGGTCACATTATTTTGTTTTAAAACCTGTAATTAAACCGAATATCAATTTCCACAAACGCCTACTAAAGTCTGTTGAAGACACTCTTATTTGAACAATGGAAACTCATAACAATGTCGGCTGGGGATGTTGTCGGCTGCTCTGGAAAACCAAGTGTAATATGTTTGGGTTATTCTTCAATTGGAAAATGCAACAAGTTTTAATAACTGTGTAGACATCAATACATTTATTATTTTAATAGTTGTCATCAAAGGATTTTTGGGGGGCAGGGCGTTTAAAAGTGGTTTTTTTGGTAAAAGTGGACCTAACCACCCCTTAAAATGGTCCTTTTTGGACTTTTTGACCCTTCATTACCAAAAGGGGGACTTTATTGTTCAAATTGAAATTTTCTCCAAATATTTTACTTTTTTATCCAAAAATCATCAAAAAATGAACCTTGCCCCCCCCCCAAACAGGCCTGATGCTTTGTACCAGAAAAACAAAAAAGAAGCATTATTGCAAAGAACTGAAATTCTGATGAAAAATAGCAGTTAATTTACAGAGTTAATATTACCGGTGCACAACGTGTGGGGTGCATTGCCAAAAGTGTTGGTAGCACTGTTGTCTGCTCTACCAAAGTTTGCTTACTGCATACATCTTCTCACCCAATTCTTGTGACTCTTGCACCAAAAGTTTCAGGGTCTGTAGGTCAAAGGTTATACATTTATTTTCATGAATTTGCTGTCCCTTGAATACTCCATCAAATCCTCAACTTTCCTTAGATTTCAAAACAAGTTCATATCTGCTACTATTTACAATATTGAACAATTCGTCAAGAACACTGGCCCAACGCACATTGGGTGTATACCCAAGTTGACCCCCTCTAAGTCCCCTATGTGACTTTGACCTCTGTTTTTAAACTAAAAACTATTTCTTTCCTAGCGTTTGATAATAAAACTACAAGTTCATATTTGGTGTAATCTCAAATTTGACTGCTCAAATCCCATGAATATGAGTGCAGTACAAAATATTGCCATTTGTATGGGCACTTATGCACATTACTTTCAAACCCGTGTATCATTGATCACAATAGCAGCTGATGCAGTCACTAATAAATTGACTTCTTCGACGATGCGGCTACTGACAATGAAATAATGATGGGTATTCATATTTCTTCGCTTGGCAGGTGAAACAGATTATTAATCAATGTATGCATGAGGAATCTAGGTTAAAATTTGGCCTAAAGTATGCCATTGTGATAATGTGATTATTTTTGGGGGTAGTAATGATTTTTCAATTTGTCTCCCCCTAACATGTTTAGTGGGGGTGTGTTTCTAGTTGCCCATGCGGTTATTATGTTGTATCTGTGGCTGTTCTTAAACTGAACCAACAAAGACAACTACGGCAAATAACTCTGATAGGGGTGGAAGACACAATGAATTACTTATGGTGCCATGTATCCAGGTTAGCTGCATGCTATGCGATACTAAGTCATAGAGGCCAAATGTGGTCCAGCGGTTAAGATGGCCAACTCATGATCCAAAAGGTTGTGGGTTCGAGCCCCGCTTGCAGTCAATATGTTGTGCACTTTGGCAAGGCCAACTTTATCTCACCATGGAGTTGATCTCACTGACCTCATCGACCCCCAAGCATATTCAGGTATAAAACTGTTATGGGAATATTACGATTTTAAGTGCTTATAGGATTGTGCGCTTGGCCAGCTCTCCAGCCAAGGGTGAAGGGAAATGTTGATGATTTGATTTCTGATGGCGTGTAATAAATAATAGGCGACCATTGAGCACTGATTTTTCTTGTAGGAATGTCACTTTATAAAAGCCAGTGGTTATTATTTTTTTATTAGGTTAAATTTGCAGATGAAACAAAATTGTGTGATCCGACTTAATTACCACTCAGGAGTAGGTGTCAGCTTCCTATGTGAGCATTTCATGAATCCTAATTATAATGTTAACATTCTAAAAATGGTATAAATTTCCCGACAAGAGTTGCAGAAAATAAAACTAGGTATAATCCGGGGGATGGGATGACAATTAAAATTGATGCCATTTACCATGTTTATAACCATAGTAACACTAAATTTCTTTGCCCACTTCATGAGTGACATAGGACCATTCAGAAAACACGTCTCCAATTTTGAAACAAAATGAAAAGACCAGCAACCATTAGACTTAACACTGCCTTTGAGGCCAACCACATTGGAAAAATATCTAGATCATTCAACTGGAGGAAGGATGCAAAAGTGCTGCAAAAAATAGATTCCCAAAATTACCAATAAAGCTTTTGTCAGAATAGTTTGTCTTTTCCCCTATCATTTGAGTGGGGAATGTGGGAAAGACCGTGCCAGTATTACCAGACCCACATCGACACAAGACACAAATTCAAAAGAAAGTGTATTATTGGCAACACAAGAGTTAGTATTATTGAAGTAAAAGGTAAGCATTGTTTGGCCCAGTTCACCCCATCTCCCTGTTATCAGGGACCGGTAAAACAATATACAGAGGAGTGTAAGTTGCCTTGAGGGTGATTGGGAACCAAAGATATCTTCTATGTACATAACCTATTGAGTGTTTGTCTTGTATCATGGCAGGTTGGTGTGCTAGCAGGGTGGCATAGAAATATGCATCACATTTCCCAGCAGAATAGTCAAAAAACTCAACTCCAACTGGATGAAAGATCTGCCAAGCCATTGTACAGGGGGAGGGGGCCCATCCATGTGTACAATATACAGTCCAGCCACCATGGCTTCTTGGGGTTGTTATATAGGGGGGAAATTGATTGCACCATTGATATACGGGTCTGTACCAAAAGCTGCTGTCAGGTAGGTACTCTATGAAGCAACAATGAATGTGGAGTAAAACTTATTGAAATACTTTACTGATAACTATTACAGTCACTGAGTAAGAAAGGAGGATCAATGGGGATCAACTTGGGTACACATGGTTTGTTTGTTACATTCGACCTATTTGGCAACCCAATGGCAGTCCCCACTTTTCAGGTCATGGGGAAAGCAGAAGATTTGTGCCGAAAAGCAGGCATTTGTGGAAAGCGTCATTGTGGAAAGCGGGTCATTGTTGGAAAGCGGGGTTCATTTGTGGAAAGCGGGGGTTCATTGTGAAAGCGGGTCCATTTGTGGAAGGAAAGCGGTCATTTGTGTGAAAGCGGTCAGGTCATTTGTGGAAAGCAGTGGAATTTGGGGAAGGAGGGAAGGGGATAGGGGGAAAGCACTCATTGAGGGAAAAGCAGTTCATTTGGGGAAAGCACAATGTGACCTATTCAGGATTGTCTGTTATTTGTGATTAAAGCGCACCCTGTTGGGTGATGAATGCAGAGTGTACACTCAATGATTTCTATGGCCTTCCGGCCACTAACCAATTTCCTCCAGTCATTCCTTCTGCGGGGAGGGGAAGGGGAAAACGTACGACAGTCACATTGAAAAGCAAAAAATGACTAATTGACTCTCGTATGTCACCCTTAGGGTTGCTTCTATTGAACCTCGGACGTTTTTTTAGTGAGGGAAACGCCCCGGTGACGTATAGGGTTATTTCCCCCTTTAGAATTCTTCGCATGCCACTTTGGCAAGCCGCTCCTTCCCTGTGAAGCATTATTAGTTACAAAATATTGGTTAGCACATTCAAGAACAAGCTATCAATAGACAATGTTGCTGGAGAATGATGATAGGGAAGCAGACACGCATTCTGGAATTGTTCAGAATGTGTTACAGCAGTGTGTACTAAAGACCCCCAAAAAAGTAACGCAGCATGTCTTAAATACCCCCGTAAGTTACAAACCATTGGTCTGCACAAAAAACCTAAAAATGATATCATAGTCTGCTTTTCTGCAAATTTTGACACATCTTCTGCTGCCATTGTGATCAATATAGCCAACACCAATGTCCTGTACGAAATGTGTCACATTATCAAAGTTGCAACTGAAGACATTTACAAGGTTTTAAATACACAACCAGCCATTAGTGACGCACACACGCGTACCAGGAAGAATGCGGGCTTTAATGAAGGCATCAATATGGATAACCTTTTATTGCAAATATTAAAAAGGAGAAGTTTCTTATAAGGGGATTTGTTGGCAATATTGATTGTAATGGGGCAAGAAGGGTATCAAATTAAGCGGAAGAAAACGAACTAGTGATATAATTTTATGTTTTTGTGCCAAAGACCAAGGTTTTATTGTAGACCTATGGGGGTATTTAGACATGCTGAGTTACTTTTTTGGGGGTCGTTGATTGTATGAGTTGAGTGACCAAGTCAAAAAATCATCTAAAAAAAAGAAAATCAAATTGGACAGAATTTTAGTTCCAATTGGTTCCGAATATGACCGGCAACTGCACTTCCCAAAAGACATCTCTAACATTATAATAAAATTACAACCAAAGCTAAAATCTACAACTGCGCTGATATTTGTGCATGCTATTGATTGTTAGAAGATCACTAATATAACACATTTAAATTGAGTGCATGGTATAACTACTATGGGGGGATTTTCAAAGTGTACATAAACTTTGTGCTATATGGAAGAACAGGAAGTTTTCAATAAAGAAGCTAATGTGGATGTCAATGTTCACAGTAGATTAATTCCTGGCCCAGGCCCGTAGCCAGGATTTTTTCTGGGGGTGCGGATTTTTCCAAAAGTGGACCTTTTTCCCAAAATGTGGACCTTTTCACAATAGAGGGGTGTAAATTTGGCAAAAGTGGACCTTTTTTGCCAAATAGTTGCCCCTTTTTTTTTTTTTACCCAAAAAAGCCCAAACGCCTTTTTTTTTCCTAGTTCGCTTCACTCGCACACACATCATTTTTGTGGACCTTTTTGGAGATTTGGGTGGGTACATCGCACCCCTGCACCCCCTGGACGGGCCTGCCTGGCCCACTAGCCCACCTATGATACAATCTGCCTGATGGGATCATTACAGGACACAATGTGAGATAGCCCTCTGAGTATAGTAACCAATAAAAAATAATGTAATCCAAACCACCATTCTTAAAGTATCTCTGATTTGTTCATTACATGGTATTACCTTTCAAGTAATCAATCAATTAGTGCTTTAGTTGCCAATACATAGACAGGTAATGCCTGGGGGATTTGGTGCATTGGCAAAGCAGCAATTATGAGCATTTTCATTTACTCAGAAAATGTTGGCATGATAAATATTCAAAAAGGTGTATTGCATGTAGTATTCTTTATTGAAAAATCTTGGCCTTTCATCACCAATGTCACAGCTGCTTCTGCAAGGGTGTATTATTATTTGAAACTCTTTTAAGAAGATATTTTTACAGATCTACACAATTATTATATTATCAGAAGACTATGCTGCTCTGAAATAATAAACCCTAAGAGTTTGCTATTTGTTTTCTGTTTGATTGCACTACAGAAACTTGCTTAAAAATAGATGTCAACAGATTGATTTGTTATAATTATGATAACCTTTCTACATTTGTTCATAATTTCTAACATGTAAGTATCAACCTTAGCTATTGGTCTGCTGAAATTTGACAATCTTATTTGTACTTTTAATCAAAATTAAATTGTGTGGTTGTGTTTTTGGAGGGGAAAGATATTGGCCAGATTATCAATTGTGATACCAATCAAATCAGTCAAATGTTGTTGCTAATAAAATCTTTAAGCTGCGGTAGGGATCAGTCCTCGCTCCATTGACTGGAAGCTCTGCACTGGCTACCAGTTAAACAGAGAACAACTAAAGATCTTGTCTGTTTTTAAATGTCTCACCTGTAGTTCCCAATTACCTCACTGAGCTCATCATTGTGCAGATATCTGATCACATGGATTCAAGAAACCGAATTGCTTCCTCGTCTGATCTCACCTCGCCTCTTTATTCCTAAATCTCCAAAGAAGGCTGGCGATTCCTCGTTCATGATTGTGCTTCTCGGTTATGGAATCGGCTCCCTGTTGCTCTCAGATAGGCAGCGTCTTTCCTGTCTTCAAGGCGGATGCTTAAAACTTATTTCCTTCATCACATCGAGTGTTTCCTCATGTTAGGACATTTTTGTTTCGATGTGGTCATATGTATATTATTGCTGTTTCTATTGTATATGTCACTTTGATAGGCGCTAATGTGCTCCATAGCAGACGGACCTCTAAATGTTTTGTAATGATAAGTAGAATTAGTTAGTCATCTGCGCAGCAATTCCATGAACCGTACAGAGAAGTGGATTCATTTCTCAGTGGTTTTATCTTTTATGAAGGTTATGACAAATTTAGCAGAGTCAAACCCGTGAAGTGGGTGGAAGATTGTATACATATGAGGGGTAAATCCGTATACGCGGTCACACATTAACAATTGCTTGTGATGTTGTAATAAGATTACCAAAGTGTCCTTGTCTTTAAGAGGATTAGATAACAGGTAATAGTGTCCTCCTATTACTAAGGTTACGAAGATAAAGAAACTTGATCAAAGGTCTCACAAAGGTCAAATTGTTTAATAGTGCATTGATTTCTTTAAAACTGGCTCTTCCTATCACATAGCTTCCTCATGTTGATCTCTGTTGTTGAATTTCAGGTTTGGTGCTAACGAATTCTTTAAGAACAAGATGAGGGAGAGACACAGTGGCACATTAAGCAAGATGGGCAGTCTAGCCTGTGGTCTAGGTGCTGGGGTCAGTGAAGCATCCTAGCCGTCATCCCCATGGAGACAGTCAAAGTCAAGTTTCATCAATTGTGACAAACACAAACCAAGCTAGTTTAAAGTTCTATACATGGTCAAGGGTAATAGTAAAGGAACCAAAAGGTAAGACCTTACGCCTATCTTAGGTGGTCTTCAGAATTGACGGACAGTCATTTCTGGGATACTTAGAAGGAATTTACGGGGATTCACAGCCCAGCACGATTAACCACAGGACATCCCTCGACCTTTTTAATTGGGGGTAAGTGTCAGCAATTGCCTAACATATTAAAGCGGACAGTCAGAGTTAGGTGGTGGTCATAACCTCTTCTTATTTTCTTAGTTCTGTAGAGGAACTCACAATACACCTATGCTGAAATTCGCAATTGATTCTAACCTGTTTAAATTCTATGAAGCATTTTGTATATTTCAGTTCATTATCATCATAGGCCACTATTGCCCAAAACAGACTTTAATATAAAAATCGCTCTAGATTCATAACGAAAAAGATTTGTGACCTTTCTATGAAGTCTACATGCAAAAAGGAATGGCTTGTCAATAAAATTGAGGGCGACCTTCCCACGAAATCTCTTGAATGTCCCTTTAATAAAGCTCAAAAAAAAACATGTGCAAACCTTGCAATTGTTGCTTCCCCAAGACACATTTGCCCATGCAAAATTCATAGACCACAGTTTAAAGATTCAAATTATTTAAAATTTTATTGATTTTTTAGTTTTTTTCTTTTCTCTCCCTTTCTTCTGATTTCATGTATTAACGGTTGCCAAAATTTTGTGACTGCATGTCAGTGAATTGGGTGTCACACCTGCAGTCCCCCAGCTAAGGGCCCTGTGCATTATTACCATAGGGTTCTCCCTGAGAAATTATTTCAGATTAAATTGGAAGTCTTCAGCTGGAACGATTAGGTTTGACCGCGATAAGATCCTTCGGCTGTTTCTGCATGGACTTATTTGCTTTGATGAAACATGTGTGTCATCAAAATGACGTCATTTGTAATCAACATTCTTTTTTGTTCATTGAAGTCATGTTCGATGTCTCATAAATTTTTGTCTAAGCTTTGTCAAAAACTAATGCACACTATGCACTTTTAATGATGTGACTCTAGGAGGAATTCAAAGGCACATACCACGCCTGACAGCCACACTAGAATTGAAAGCAAGGGCAGCAATCAAGCAATAACGTTTCTTTGTGATGGACTCATTGAAGGAGTGGTATAGAGGCGGTGATATCAACAAGAACATACCTAGTCAGTAACAGCCGTATGGCGGTGGCCTGGCTGGTGCAGCCAGCGTGTTCGGTATAACCCCATGGATGTAATCAAAACAAGAATGGCAGTTAGGTTTTAGAGATGGCAGGTGTAGGGTGTGTCAGTGTTCAGCAACAATTAGTAATAGAACTATGAAAGAAGTGCATTGCACAAATCATGGCACGCTAAGCTTAAAAAATCTTAGGATGCAAAGTTTAGCGCTATCTTTAATGTAGAGTTTGCATGTAACTAATTAACCTAAGACCAATGACTCACAAAATCCCACAACACTGAGTGAGAAAATGCCCGAGCACTGGATGTAGTGATTGCGTCATCAAACAAACACATATGGACACAAAATCAACTGATCAGGCCAGCAGCGACACCATCGAGCGTGGTATACCGTCATGGAGGTTTGAAACGTCAGAATTTGGGACTTTTCTTACTTCCCCTCTCCCTCAATTCCTCCCTTCCTCTCGGCTAGAAACAGAGGTAGGTATTAGGGTTAAAAATGCTGTATTGGAGTAACAGGCCCAGTGCAGTCTTCTAATGCATCTATCTGCAGGCAGGAGTTGTGATATCTATACTGCACTTGCAACTCAAGCAATCCACTGCAAATTTAGTTGAAAATGAATTTAACTTATCCTGGTACCAACAGTGCTGATTATTTGACAAAGAGGTGCAATGCAGCACTCCACTGCAATAGAATGTATGAATGGGACCATTTCTAGGGTTATATGAGTAGGGTTAGTATTAGGTTGGGGCTATAGGTGGAATCAACAAAAGTTCAACAAAAAGTTCTGTAAGCCCAGGTGCATTGGATTGTATGTATGCAAAATATTATTGACTGATTTAAACAAACTTTGCAACAAGTGGAACTACGGCAAGTTGTCTGAACTTTTTTGTCAAGAGCAAACAGGAGGTGGTGGTAATGTGTTCATATCAGTTATGACAACTGTTTTATGACCTATTGTCATAAGATAGAATGAGCAATGAGATTTGAAGTGATTTGGTTCAAGGTAAGCCATGGGTCTGCTATCTTAAGTGTTTTATGTTCTAATCCAGACAAGCTGAAGCAGCTACTTCCAATGTGTGATTAAACTACTTCCACTTGACTTTAAAAGAATTGCTGCAAGGCGAAAACTTGACATACACATGAAATTTGATAGAAAAAAAAGAAAAACGTACAGTACTATAATAATTTGGGGGTCTTTCACAGGATTGTGGGTATGAACGCTTGTTATAAACAAGGTCTACCCCAAATCCTATGAATGAACCCCATTCATGTTTACCATAGTCTGCTGTTACTTTAAATACAAAATTATTAAACATAATATTCATCCTGAATTGCATTATTTTAACTAACTTTTGGCATTTTCAGCAAATGCCATGTTAAACGCTTTTTGTGTCGCCTGAACGAAGGTTCATGGAGGCAAATACTAGTTCCAAATTTTGTGTGTCCGGCCGTCCGTATGTCCGTCCGTATGACTCGGTTACCTTGTTTTAAAATGCTCTGCGGCTTAAACGCTATCCCCGATTTACTTTAATTTGATGTAGGATAGAGTGAGGTGCCGCAATATTATGGTAGGCTTTTGTGGCATTATTTGCATATTCATGAATATTAAGTAGCTTATTTCCATATTTTTCAGACAGTTCGGTTAACCTTTTGAAATGCTCTTTAGCTAAACGCTAATCCCGATTAACTTCACACTTGGTCGGGTGATAGAGTGAGGTGACAGAATATTATGTGTGCGTTTGGCTGCATTTTTGCATATTCAATGGGAAAAAAAAAATATTCTTAGCTTTTTGGGCCGGTCCGAAACTGATAATCCTTTTCACCGCACAGGATTGTGTGGCAGTTATCTGGAGTTCCGTCAGGCCTATAAGATGTAACGTGGTGGAAGGAAGCGGGTTAACGAGTTCTTGACCTGATTAGATGTTGGCTATTTCGGAGAAATTACTATGCAAATGAGCTGATTATATGCAAAAATGCAGCTAATCGCTATATTTTGAACGGTACATCGGATACTTAAATTCCTGTTCACTGCCGCAACCCATTATGGTGCGCATCTGCCATTTGCCCTTAAATATGTGCCGTAAGTGCTGCATCTCTAAATATGCGAAATTCCCGTTGCTACATACAACTCCTCCACCATACATCTTGTGTGTGGGAATCATAGGGAGGGGGAAGGGGGGGGTGTTGGGGAGGGGGAAGGGTGGGGTGTTGGGGAGGGGGAAGGGTGGGGTGTTGGGGAGGGGGAAGGGTGGGGTGTTGGGGAGGGGGAAGGGTGGGGTGTTGGGGAGGGGGAAGGGTGGGGTGTTGGGGAGGGGGAAGGGTGGGGTGTTGGGGAGGGGGAAGGGTGGGGTGTTGGGGAGGGGGAAGGGTGGGGTGTTGGGGAGGGGGAAGGGTGGGGTGTTGGGGGCAGGGTGGGTTGCTGGAGAGGGGAAGGGTGAGGTGTTGGAGCATGGCCGGGTGGGGTGTAGTGGAGCGGTGGGGTGCATTGGGGAGGGGGGGGGGTGCGCGGCTCGGGGCCGGGTGACGTCATGTGACCTTGGTGACATGTCTTTGTGCCTTTGTGTGACCCATGTGACTTGATGACCTCATATGACCTTGATGACCTCATATGACCTTGATGACCTCATGTGACCTTGGTGACCTGTGTGTGACCATTTGACTGGTCGCTGGTGTGTATCTGATTGGGGTCTGGGTGGTGTGTTGTTTGTTAGGGTGCAATTGGGGAAGGGTGGGGTGTCTTCGTGCTATGGGCCAGCGTGTGACGACTTCAATGTACCTTGTGAGCCTTGTGTGACCTTGTGACTTTTTTTTGACCTTGGTGACTTCTTTGACCTTGGTGACTTCTTGTACCCTTGGTGACTTCATGTGACCTCAGTGACTTCAATGTGCCTTTGTGTCCCATGTGACCTTGTGTCCCATGTGACCTTGGTGACCCATGTGACCTTGATGACCTCATATGACCTTGATGACCTCATATGACCTTGATGACCTCATATGACCTTGATGACCTCATGTGACCTTGGTGACTTCTTGTGACCTTGGTGATCCTCATGTCACCTTTGGCCCATCACCATCTGTGTGCTGGGGTAAGGGTCAGGGTCGGATGCGAAGGGGAGGGGCTGGGGGTGTCAGGGAGGGGGTGCGTCGGGGGAAAAAAAAAAAAGGGTGGCTCTGGGGGAAGGTTGGGGTGACCTCATGTGACCTTGGTGACTTCATGTGACCTTGTGATCCCATGTGACCTTGTAAAACCTCTGCATCTCTCTCCAGTGCATTGGTTCTCTTTCTAATCATTGCCAAACCAGCATAAAGCAAGTGATCAGCGCAACCAGCTCACACTTGTGGTTCGAGAACCGCCTTGTTTATACATGGTCCACATGACGCGTCTTGTCAATCGCATATGCCGCTAATACGAGAGGTACACATGAACACTTTTAATTACACTAAATCTTTGTTTTGGGATATCATTTCCGTGAATGTTGAAGTTTTATATTTACCATTTATGTGTTCTCCCCTTTCTTGTGAAAAAAAATGGTTTCATTATTCACCTATTTGATGTTGACGATTTCCATTTTCCCCTCAAATACCTAAAAAAAAGTAGGCCCCTTCCTTGTAGCCACACACAAAATCACATTCCTCAATCACATACCTCCTGCAGCATAAATAGTGGTCGCTCCCTAAAATTGATGAGAATTGAGATCCTCCTCACCTACCATACCCTCAATGGTTCAGTGAAGATCTGGCATAACAGTTGTTTGACCCAATGCAAATTGTCTTTTCTTTTTGAAACATTTTAAGCATTGGGCGACACAGATTTGACAACTGAGATAAGTAGGGTCATCAAATCGGCTATTACCATCGGACAAAAAGCATACAATCCATTGTCATGAATCTTGCCATATAGGGCCTCAAGTTCATGATTTATGTTATAAGCACCCTCTATATGCCCATTTCCTATAATGCTGTGTAAAACTATATGTTTTAAAAGCAAATGCCCGCAATGGAAATTTTCAATAAAAAAAAATTTGCACAAGATGTTAGTGGTAGAATAACTAATCCAATTAGTTTTCAACATCTGTCCATTGATATTTTGTTGCTTTAGTCTGCATTTTAAAAATCATTATAAATGAATACTTTCGAACAGCTGTGGTGTATCAACCATTGTCTCATAGTGTCTAACTGTTTTTCTTTTTTTATGTACAGGGCTTAGAAGCACACAAGTACAAGAGCACATTAGATTGTGCATTGAAGATATGGAAACATGAAGGACCAAGAGCGTAAGTAAAGTTCAAAAATATTGTCTGGCAATCAGGGTCATGGTTAAGGTGACTTTAACTTATACTGACAGATTCTTGTATCAACCAGTGGCTTTAGCTTTAAACATGACCCAGCCCCACTCTGGCCCTAAATGATAAATGCGAGACAGGAGAGATTATGAAACAAAGGAAATTTGCCTTATAAAAGGACAACCTAGCAATTTAAAGACTTTGGACTTTAAATATTTGCAAGCTTGGATTTTGAACAAATTAATGATGCCAATACTCAATTTTAAATATTGCTGGGATTGGCTCGAGTGGATTTGATTGAATCATGCATAGTTATGCATGGTTTTAAAAAAATGAGACATGCATATTTCCTGGTATATATGACATGATCAAAGTCACATAATGGTATAGAATGCACCCACAAATGGGAATCGGATAATAGCTAAACAAGATAAAGCATCTAAGAATTAGAATGTAAGAACACTGACTGAAAATAACATGATTAATTATGGATTCATACAGTTGTCGAAAATAATGACTATAATTTAAAAGTGTCAAATTGCTGGCTGTATGTTCACAATAATTTTAGATTGTACTTTAGCATGCGTATGATGACAGACTCTAATTGCACTTTGCGTAAACTACAAAATTAATGGAATTACACACCTCAGCTCTACACACAGCTGGTTGACCTTTTGGCAAATAGTCTCTTTTATTTAAGATCAATTTTAAGCTGTGGGGACACAAATTTTGACAACTGATTTAAGGAGGGATATAGAGCTATTACCTCTGCAAAAAACAGACAAATCCATTGCGGGAATCTTGCCTATAGGCCTATAATGTCCCAGGATTTATATTTTATAGTGCCCTCTATATTTTCCCTTCCTCAAATAGAGACGTGTTAAACTAGATGTTAAAGAAACATCATGTTTGCCTGCAAATTTCACAGGATGAATTCAGTGGTATAGACTAATCAAAATTAGTCATCAAAATGTTCGCGTTGTTATTTTTTTTGTTTTCTCTGGTTTTGTCATAATAAATGAGACCTTCAAACAGCTCTGTGTAAAGCAATGTGAAATAGCTTTCAACACCATTCATTCTTGTGTCAACAATCAAGGTCAAATGAAGATTTTCGGCCATGAAACAAATGCAAATCTTAGCATCTTTATAATCTGAGTACCATGCTCCATAGGAAGTACTATCACAGATGATAACCACATGTTATGCTGATTAAAGTATAAGATCGGTTGCCACTTTATATATTGACATACTGACTACATTCTGGATCCATATTCCACCCCCCCTCACAATGCTCATAGTGTTACCAGAGTCCCGTGGTACAATCATGGTTTTTCAACAGGTAAAAGGCTGAGTTTAGCTTGCATCAGTTACAGAAAAGCTTGTGTTAAAACCTAATTACCCACACATGATGAGGTGTGTGGTTGGACCCGACTTAACTTGATGTTTGTCCCACCATTTACCTCCCTCCACATATTGAAAACCTTCAAATTTCTTCCAATATTATGCAGATTAGATAAAGAATACGCAAGTGGACAAAAATTTCTCTCCTTTAAGCATAGGAATGGACACCCCCCATCACCAACAGTTTATACCACTCATTGCTTGCCTCTCATTTTTCGTTCCACCTGCGAGGAAGTGGCGTGGTCTAGCGGTTAGCAAGCTTACCTCTGGAGCAAAGGGTCCTCGGATCGAATCTCAGTGGGACCACTTGCTGGATTT
Source organism: Ophioderma brevispina (assembly GCA_023653785.1). Taxonomy (NCBI): domain Eukaryota; kingdom Metazoa; phylum Echinodermata; class Ophiuroidea; order Amphilepidida; family Ophiodermatidae; genus Ophioderma; species Ophioderma brevispina. The sequence continues at coordinate 17,853 of JAMKCH010003542.1, read as the reverse complement.
AATTCGGGAACTCCATTTGGGATTTGATTTGTATAACAGATATTGATTAAAACCTGAATGCCACTTTCTCCATGGTTCATTTGAAATGGGCAAATGAACCATGAAAGCTTGCACTATCCATCCGGTGTGTGTTTCGTGTAGTGTGTTTGAATGTTGCAATATGGCGCTGTTTAAGCTGCTGCCTCCAAGTTGCATTGTTTCTGTCTTGTAATTATTAAGTTGTAAAGTCTCTAGCAATTTGGCCTACAGGCCACGATTTGAGATTAAAATAAACCTTGATTATTATTTATTATTATTAAGAATTGCTGAGACATATTCTAATCCCAATTTTGTATGTTTGTCCATGTGTGCATGTATGTTAAACTTTAGGTTAACCTTTTTCAAATTACTCGTCCATGGACCCCTTAGCTCCAATTGCCACACAACTCCAGGTCATATGTGTACCATAGAGATTTGCATATCGTCTGCAAATCTGATTCATTTTTGCAAGATATTTTGCCAAGTATGATTTAACTCAAAAACTACAGAAACAAAACAGAGTTGAATTAACCACCTGCCTTTTTATACAGCATATCACTGCAATGTCAACGGTGTTCTTAAACACTCTGAAATTGTTGCGCAATTTCATTAGTTCCTAGCCGTGTGATATGAGACGATATCACACGGTACAGCACGTACGCATCGGCGCAATACGCATACGCACTGCTCGGGCCAATCAAATGCACATAGTAACAATGGACTGATCGATTTAAAATGCTCGGGTAGTTCGTCGGATAAAATCTACCATAATTTTAGAAATATGCTACTAACAATCTTATTTTGATAAACGTGTTAAAGAATGAGAATAAATGTATTGTTTTTAGCCTCTGCCGTGTGTCTATCGTGTCATACCATACGGGTTACAGCACAATTTTAGCGTAAAACAACTCGGCTGCGCCTCGTTGTTCTACTCAAAATAATACTGTCGCCCGTGTGATATGGCACGATAGACACTAGGCAGAGGCTAAAAACAATACCTTTATTCTCCAATTAGAGCAGAGAGTGAAGAAAGATGGAGAACGAAAGCAGGCAACTCTAGTGGTCTGAGAATTGCCTTGTTTAATGGTAGCATTACATACTATACTTCGTCTGGCCAGAAGCAGGGAGTATTTGTCACTTTTGAGCTGCTATTTTGCACATTATCGCCTTTAAACAGATCTAACAAATCATATATTCAGTGAAGATTAAAACATAATGCATTTTATCTGTGCTTGTTTCCCCCAATGCAGGTTCTACAAGGGCACTGTACCAAGGTTGGGCCGTGTTTGTGCAGATGTAGCACTGGTGTTCGTCATCTACGATGAAGTTGTCAAAATTCTAAATAGGGTGTGGAAAACACCCTAAATGCAGCAGTGAAGATTTCGTCAGAGCGTAGCTAGTGATTTACTGTCCTTTACTTTATTCCTCTGGTGCTTATTATACTATGATTTTTTCGGGTTATTTTTATTATATGAATTAATCAGGTGAGGGGAGTTTGGTTTGAAAGAAATTGATAAAAGAGTGTGAGAACGATTGGGGCATTTGGTGAACTAAATATACGGAGTATTTTTGTTGATTCTCAATTTTAATGAGAAAGAGTGAGAAAATGTAATATTTTGTCTAGGCAGGCAAAATGAAAAAGAGCCTTTTAAGTGATACAAAATGTAATATTCTAAGTAATGTATAAACAAACCAGTAGTATCCGTCTTTGTGTTAATAATCGACCAGAGCAGTTTGGCATGGGCTATCAGCAGATCAGGTTTATTTGTTTGATGAGGGAAGTATGTGTAGATGGTGACACTGCCCTGCCGGAAATCAACCTCAAAACTATTCAGGTGATGTAGCGTGTTTTTTTGCAGCATGTTTATTTGTTTATATGGGTCCCTACCCTACCCAATGCATAATAATCGTAACTCATTGTTCACCCGACCCATCGTAACTTAGAATGCATTTGAAGTGGAAAAGTGTTAAGGCTTTGTATAAAAAAGGTTTGTGGTATTACAGCCCTACTGGATAGGATATGCCTTTTACCTACATTATTCCTTACATTCATTAGAAGTTCACACTGCGAAAGTTGTATTCCAATCATTCCAGAAAATCCTCATTGGACTTAAAGGTGCTCGTTCCGATTTATGTGTATTGTGTTCTCTACTTGATATGAGAGCCTGGCACTTGCACATGCCTCCCATCAAGTACCGTGGGAAACAAACTTGAGGTTTTGATGCTAGACGCGATAGTGCATAGTGCAACGCCCTATTCAATACTCTGCTAATATTGATGGTTAACCACTAAAACGGCATTTTTTTATTTTTATCTTGGGAATGAAAAGTAAGAGGGGGTATAGTGTTCTTCCCACAATGCATTTCTTCCAATACAATTTTTGCACTGGTTGTCACATGAATTCATAGTCACAAAAAGTACTTAAATTGCAAGATTGTGATGAGTTCTGTTCATTTAGGTACTTTTTTGTCACTATAAATTCATGTGACAACCAGTGCGAAAAAATTTATTGGAAGAATTGCATTGTGGGAACAACATTATACCTCCTCTTACAAAAAGTACTCCACCCCAATCCTCCCTCAGGTTTTAGAAGTTCCCTGTACAAACAGTATAGAAAAAATGTACCAGTGTTTCGGTGATTTTTCTCATACCAGACGATTGTCCATGCGTTATATTGGATAAGCAGCTTGAGAATCTTACCTAGGCAAAGACTGCTGTCTGGTCTTGGGGTAAGCAAACAGTCATTCAGGGTAGTTAAAGGTGCATGTTTTGATCATCTATGGAACCCCCCTGATTTACCCGGAAGTAGTATCATTTTTGATATCAAATGAAAAGCTGTATTTTTCTCATTATCGTCCTGACATTTGAGCCCTCAAATCCATTTTATTCCCAAGATATAAACAAAAAACTCCTGTTTTAGTGGTCAACCATCAATATTAGCAGAGTATTGAATAGGGCTTTGCAACATGCATTATTGTGTCTATCATCAAAACCGTAAGTTTGTTTCCCACGGTACTTGATGGGGTGTATGTGCAATTGCCAGGCTCTCACATCAAGAAGAGAACACAATACACATAAATCGGAACAAGCACCTTTAAGGATACTGTGTGGGTTTACAAATTTACTGTCGGACAAGAACAGTCAAGCTTTAATCAACAGCAGCTCTGACTTCCTCAGAACAAAATGATTAGTTGGTTTTCAACAAACTTATGCTAACTACTAAATTGAAGTTTAAATTCAGGTGGCTCTGAAAAGAGTCGTTCAAAAAAATTCCCTTGTCTGTATGTTTGTGACACCAACAAAGAAAAAGTTGGTTGCTCCTTACCTACTGATCAAGCAGCACCTAAGACCACTGATCTTTTGAAATCGAACTAACGTGAACTCTCAGTAGATGCTGAGTAGTCCCAAGTATGCAAATGAGGTATTACAATTGATTCCATCATGCGCTGTATGATGATGTGCAGAGGTGCAGGACGGGGTCAATGGCAATACTTCATTTGCACACTTGGGACTTCAATATGAAACATCTACCAATCTGTCTATGTATCAAAGCCTTGCAAACATCAGAAAAAATTGTCTATCAGCAAACTTGCTAAAACCGTACATAGACTTCAACAACAGTAATTTATAATACTATCTATTAAGTTGTTACAGATGGCTGTAAAGCATTGCAGCATCTCTGAATTTTGTGTCTCAGGAACCGGTAATATACAGGAAACAATCTAATCTCACTGATTAATCTTGCCCTTATAATTGGACTGTCTTGTTGTGTAACTTGTATTGCAGATACATGATTGTGTATTTCTTGTAACCGAATGTGGTTCAAGTTTGCCTGTACCGTAGAGCCCCAGCTAACTTTTTACTTTGGTAAAAGTTTGTAGGTGAACACTAGAAAAATTTTGCAAGCTGTTGATTTTGTACAGTAATTTGGTGGCAAAAATCACTTTTTAATGATGGACTGATTTAAACACACAAGATGGAAAATACCAATTACCAAAAGACATTTATAAGTGCCCTCCCAGTGAAAACAGCGCTGTACAGAAAAATATTTATTGATACAAAAACATGATGCTGAAAACATTACTAGTACATTAATTATTAATGTCTAAACAAAAACAGCAAGCCAAATATTAACCAAATAGGTGAGTTGAAAGTGTGATTTGAAATTTGAAAGAGATTTTGCTTCCCTGATGTTTCGAGGAGGAAGATGTTCCATAAACGTGGTGCAGCTACTTGAAAGGCACGATCACGGTTATGAAACTCAAACGGGACTTTTTTCCTCAGAAACAATTGGTAAAGAAACAAAAGCGAGTATTTTTTTTTAATTATTTGGCGTACATTGTGTTTTGTATGCTTGAAAACAGACCAGAAATATGAGAATTTGTATTACAGCAATTGATTTGGAGAAAAAAAATATTTTATGATTTTAAAGGGTCATTTTGTGTTTTCTGGGGGTGCCCAAAAAGATTTAAAGTAAGTGTTATACGCAAATGTTCAAAAGTAAGCTACTTATCACGATGCCACACTGAATTGTCAGATACTTTTACAGTTATGTATTTAATGGCATCTGTTCTGTATGTTGAGTGATTTGTAAGAAGATGTCAGTTGGTGGTGTCCTATAAGATTTCTTGGTAACTTAAATGAAGGCAAGGCCAAAATCGAGGGTTGATTTCGAAGCGTCCAAAATCAAAAGTGCCACACATTGGGACTTTTACAATGGGAAGTGGAATTGAGTTAGACCTATATTTAGGAATATAAGTGGGTGATTCAGATTTTGGGGGTACCAAAACTCAAAAAAATGGCAAAAAATGCAATTGAGTGAGTTAGGCCTTCTGTTAGTAAACCCTCAAAATGTTCAACGAACATTATTGAATTTTGAACTGTTTGCCAGTTATCTGTAAAATGTGCATACTGTTGCAACTCAACAAGTGGATCATGTACATGATTGTACCTATTGTGAATGTCATCTTAATGCCTCTTAAACCGTTGACCAGATGCGACAGTAAATACAAGAGGCCACAAGTGTGAGGTCCAGTCGGTGTGTGTATTACACTTATTTTTGATATGGTTACATACCAGTTTTCCAATAAGAGCGTTATTGCAGCAGTTCCCTCTTCCAATTGCTGATTGGAAAAAGTTGCCTTTCTTTGATTGACATCTGACATGGGATATCAGCAAATCAAGGCAAACCATTTTACCGATACAAGAAATGTCACAACCTCAAATCAATTGCATGTGGCATCAAGAATACTACTTCAACTGATTGACCCTAGAGGGCACATACAATCACATTAGTTCTTGTGCTGTGGGTGATGAATAGAGTGAAAGTCAACAACTCAACATTAACATACGTGGTGATTTGTTATCCAACCCAAAGTTCATACACCATATTTAGCGCGTCACGCCCTGCTCAGTGTTCACGGAAGTGCGTTTACGCGGTAAGCTTAAGTCGACGCACTGTTGTCACGTTTGCGAACTCTGGTACGCGCTAGGACACCTGGTGCAAACTGCAAGTAACAAAATTGCAAAACTTCGCTTGCTTTCGATTTTGCTAAAATATTTTAACAAGGAAAGAATTCCGTGAATGGGAACATTTGTATTATAGTAGAATTAATTCTGTCCTCTATACATGATTATTATAAGTTTCAAGAAGATTTTACATTGTGAAAGGGATTCAAACAGTCACGGCGTGGTTATCAAGAATAACAACTCTGCATCCAAGGCAGTCCGCGTATTTTTATACGCTCAGCGCCCTCGCGGGAGTAAAATACACGGAACGCATGGATACACCTTGTTGTTACAGAGTGGGTTCATCACAAATCAACAGTTGAATCACTAAATCAGACACGGTTACAATTAATTTACAACATTTAGGATAAATTGCAACACATGATAAACAGGTACATGTTGAATTGTTGAAATAGCACAGGCTACGCATTGGAAATAACCAGCATCTCCATTTTGGCCTACTTTCTTTTTTGAAGGGGCACTTATCAGTCAAATGCATTTGTAAGAAGTAAAAAAAGAAAACCTCTAAAATCAGGAAAATGCACTAACATGCAATTTTACTGAGAAGAAGGAAACTATATAACTGTGGTCTTCTGAGGCATTTTTTTGTCTTACCTCTGAGGAGGTAAGAGATGCATAATTAAATTGGAGATTGTATCTTAAAACACAATAGTGTATATAGTATATGATTGATATGTGGGTAAAAAGATATAGATAAATGTTTTGGTTACATTTGCACAGCAGATGTGGGTTACTGTTTAAAGCAATGTAATTTACTGTGAACCGACATAATATGTAAAGAGAACTTGTCATAGCAATAATTTTGAATCACATTTCATTTGAAAATGTAAGTTGTAAATATTAGTATTTGGTAATTTGTCACATGTTTTGCATTCTTTAGCGGAGGTTCCGCAATGGTGGCTGAATTACGTAGATGTGTACATTGTACTGGTATTGTTAAAATGCAATAAAGTGGCATTTTTTTTTCAATTGATTTGCTTGAGGCATGTTGTCATAGGTAATTACAGTAAATTGAAACACTTTTTGTAACTTTTTTAAACCTTCAGTTTTGCCAGTTTTTATGTTTAAAAACAAGTCAAATATTTGAAAGCAGAAAATGGTCAAATTTAATTTAATGTAATTGAAGTTTGGTTACTCTTAGCCTGTAATATCCCAAGAGAGACATTAAAGGTCCATGACCCGCTTTTACCAGAAGTGGTCAAAGTCATGGTGTCGGGAAAAAGCTCTATTTTTCTCATTGACCGTGTGAAATCTTAGCACTGTTATGAGCGAAACATGCCCCATTTTGGTCAACCAATATTAGTCTTACACAGTATTCTATGGGAATTACAAATCATGTTTTTAGCTGTTATAACAGATTAAAATATGTACATGAAAATTTACAGGTGGGTTGATCATAGCTTCTGATTTGTCCTTAGTCCTACAGAGGAGTACAAAACAACCTGTGCTAAAAATTATAATTGATTCGAAAAACAATCTTTTTAGAGTATTTTGTATATTTCAGTTCCTCGCAGGCAATTTTGTTAATTTAATTGCCTAGATCCAAACACTGAATACAAATATTGCACTACTTTCATAATGACCAGACTGTTGCTTTATTTGTCTGGAGTATTTGTTGATTTGTAGGTTGGCCATGTGTTCATGGAAAATCTGGTTTTCTCAAAAAAATGAGGGCACCCTTCCCATGAAGTCTCTTTATGACAAAAGGTTTATTGTGCAATCAGTTACAGATGAAAATACATGGATCTATATATCTTGCGTCATTCCATGCCGTAATGGTATACAGATATTGCCCGCCTGTATAAGCAGTGGTAAAAAATAATTTTTGGTAATTTTGTTTCAATTACACAAAGCCATGTAAAATGGGACAATCCCAAAGTTGACGGATTGGAGTACGGGTATTTCAACTATTGCACAAACATTACCTTGCAATGAAATTTGACATACCCTCTCCAGCAAATTGATGTGCAATGCTGGCAACTCAAAATGTTCACTAAACAGCTGATTGTGGTACTCACAAGTAAAGAATAAAGTATTGTGTGTGTGTTTTCTTTCAAACTGTACAGATCATGGTGTGCAATAACACACTTAAAAATCTGGGACATTTGCAGGGAAAAGAATGTTTTTTGATCTCAAACCAGAATTTTTATGCAATCTCTGGCACTTTTGCATTTAAGTACTGTGTTCTCAGCTTTGTCAACACGAGTACAAGAATGCCAAAAATACTAAACTGAGACAAAATTCAAGGGTATTGTGTACACTGATTTTAGCATTAAAAATACAATCAAAGTAGATGTGTACTGAAAACAAGCATTTGAGTAATAATTGCTACCCAGCAAGGTATTGTATTCTTCCTGATAAGTGCCCGTGCTAAAGCACCCCCTCAAATTTTAGACAAAAGTTTCTGAATTATCAATCAAGTGTCCTAAGTGTGTTTCTCTTTGTGATAGCAAAAGTGCACATTCTGGAGTTGAAAAATTTGTAAATAATTTATCAGCAATGTAATAAGAAAGTTTTACCTGAAAAAATAGCCCAATTTGGAAAGAATTTAACTTCAGAATGGAGAAAATGTGTCCATTCATAGTGACCAACTTAGCTCCCTGGGCACTTATTAGCACAGATACCATTTATACATATCAGACACGCTTCATGCTTGAAGCATGACTGTTAGATCACCAGTATTTATAATAATTATGTTCACGCACAGACACGCACACATCACCTCATTTACGTGTCGTCTTGGCACACAGCGCCGCCCATTGTTGAATCACGGTCAGAAAGTAATTTGAGCCACCGCGACCTTGGCAAATCTTCACTGCGCTAGGGAGTTCACAAGTTTTCGACGGTAACATGCCAAGTGGCTGACACGTACACAACTTCTTGTTAACATATTCGGAGCCGGTCAGATCGTTGATTCGGATTTTTTGTACACTGGAGATTGCGCAAAATACTTGGCCTATCGTAACGATTTACACACCAAAATATTCCTAACTAAATTGTCAAGTTAGGTGACTAGTTTATAATATAGGTTTATTTTTGAAAAAAGATGAAAAACATGAAAAATACAATCCGTTCAAGCATTTTTCTTACCTTATCAGCTGGCTCAATTATCGATTGCTGCTGTCAAGTCATGCCACACTCCAGGCACTCAAAAACTAGTGAGCTAAGGGGTCTTTTTTGTGAGGAACCCGTTTCTAACATCAGATCGACCACCTGATTCGTCGATTTTGCGATATCCAGGGTACCGCGACACCGTTTTATTTTTCATTCCTTGTCAAGCCTTTAACACAGCATTTGGCTGCTAGGGAGTCCCATGACTTAGCGCATGTCTAAGAATAGCTGACCAATTAGCGATGCGGATACGGAACAGCGCGCTGTGTCCAGCAGTACAGATGGCTGATGGGAGTCGTACATGGTGTGCCCATACCCCACATAACAGTCAAGTTATGGTGCAAAATATGTCGGTGTGAGGGCTTTCCAAGTGGCCACACGGCATGTGATTATAAAGGCATTTTAAACGTCTTGCTGTATTTTGCGAAACGGAACAGAACGCCCATTGGATTACACTCTTTATTCCTCATGCATGCATAACGTGCATAACGAATAAAGCGTGTCATCCAATGGAGTTTGTTTCGGTTTCGCTAAATACAGTAAGCCATTTAAACATGTAATTTTGGCAACTCCTTTGTTTGAATCTTATCCTGCACCTTGTTATCAGAGTAGATTTAAGGTGACTTTCCCATGTGATTACAGTGAACATGAGACCACAAATTTCACAATGGCCATGCAACTGTTTTCCCCACCTTTTACTGAAAGGCTTCCACTGAGGAATAATAATCAGTATTTTCTTGGTTACTATGTTTGGTTTTTTGAGTAAATGAGAGTCTATGAATCCTAGACTTGATACCGTGAAAGCTTCAGAAAAAGTTAACCATTTAACCCAAAGAAAAATCAAGTATAGACTCTAGTGCTTGTGATACTGCATTGTTTCCATAATGGTGTTTTAATGAGACTTTATCATTTGCAAGTTGTGACCCTCGCGTACCCGTGTGGTGTAAAACATGAAATGAATACTGTGACTGCTCTACAAATCTAAAGTGCAGATGAGATTGAGTGTTTTCCATGTACTTCCCGTCCATTGTCCATATCTGTCAATCAAACCCACACTTAGAGAGTGAAAACAATATAAGACACAAATTTAACATATATATTTGGAATTGAGTTTCAATCAACTTTGTACCATTTTTGCCAAAATATTCAATGTCACAAACGTACATGTAGGTTATAGTCGTTCCACGTGTTTCATAATTATCTGCGTTTTTATAGGAAAGACGCTCATTCCAAAATTTCATTTTATTTCATTTTCAAAGACACTATCATGATTATCCCAAGATACAAAAAATATTTATTTTTAGGAATATCTAAAAGTGAAGGATAAGTCTGTAGGACTCCTCTTTAGTATATTTTTTCCAACTGAAAAGTTGACAGAAAGGAAGAAAAACCATGTTCAGAATATGAATCCACATTCCATTACACGTTTGTAGTATTGTCCGTACAGGACAGTATGACTAAAATATCCATGTGGTCCTTAATTAGGTTGCTTCTGACTTATCACTGGCAGGATCTGTTAGATACCGCTACTTGTTCGAAAATGCCAAAATCTGATTTTTGACTGATTTTTTTCGAGTTTCTGATTTAGCAAATCACTGATAGTGCCTTTAATGTCCAACTGTAAAATATCGTTTGTATTACAGTAGCTCTAGAATGCAACAACCGTTTTTGTGTCGCCTGCCTAAGGCAGGAAGATAAACAGGGATCACTTTGACACTGTTGTCTGTTGTTGTGAACAGGGTTACCATTGCCTGTAATATCCGCCTACTTCAAGGGATTTAAACAAATTGGCCAGAGATGCAATGTGGGATCCCTCAATTGTTAATGAAAGGGCAACAGTCACATGTCAAGATCAAAGGTCATACGAGGCCTATCATTTACAAAACGTGACGGCAGGTGACACCGCGGTAATAGGACCGATGTATTTTTTTCTTCTTGTACGCTCATATTGGAAAAAGATGAGAAATACAAGGGTTTCTAATGATAACAAAACCTCAGGATAGATGGGGTGAGTGCTGCCATGCATGGGGCAAGATTGAGGATCATGTATTGCGCCTTGAAAACTCAAAACCCGAACCAGATTTCAACTGGTTTGAAGTGAAACCAATTGCTATCTAGACTAGTGGCATATTTCCAAGTCCTGTCTACAAATACTTACCGCAATTTACCAAGTTTTTTGTTTTTTTGTTGATAATACCAAATATGTCTTTCAGATGTCAAATATGTCAACCTCATCATCGCTGTGTTTTGCAAACAAAGCAAATTGCATGCTTTATTCTTTCATTGATCAAAGTGTATGGTATGACCGAACAAAGCTCTTCATCCAATGTGCGAACAAGCCTTGTTCTAACTGGAACAGCCTTGTTTTGTTTTCCTTTTGCAAAACACAGTAAGCAGTAATTTCAGATATTAACGATATAGGTTAGCCTCCCAGGTGCTAAAGGACTTATCAGTGCCCTCCCTCGATTAGCTCAAACAATGTGATTCGATCCATGTGTGTGATATAGATTTTTGTTTTACGATATGTAGAGGGGGTAGGGGGGGGGGGGGGGGGTAGTAATTTTGTATCTGTATTGCCTTGTATTGATAAATTTCTCCTCACGTTTTAATAAAATTTTTATTCCTATTCTCCGAATGTGTTACCATAATTTGTGCTTAAGTTGAAGTTTTGAATTACTCCGTTTTGTTGTGAATTTTAACTACTTAGTTCTCAGGTGACCAGGATGGGTATTTATTAATCTTTTCCCATGGAGATGGCCAGCGCACACAAGTTTGAAAAAAAAATCTCTTATTTTATTAAAACTTTTGTGTTTATGGGTATTTATTAATCGTTCCCTGGAATGACCCTGATATAATTGTATATGTAAATCTACCGTTCTGATGCTATCTGCTAGAAGCTACGACACCTTTTCGACTTAACACCGATAGATATCCGATCGGCTCCTTCTACCAACCCAGTCTTGTGGCTCACGTCATGGTTAGAGCGCGGTCACTAGTATACGGAGGTTGCTGGTTGAATCCGCCAGTGCATATGGATTTCTTTTTTTTTTTTTTTTTTTAACACTTGTGTGCGCTGTTGCCCATCTCCAGGGACAGATTATACAATACCCATCCTTGTCTACCTGGATGAACTAAGTAGTTAAAATTTCAAAACAATATAAATTGTATAATAAATATCCCATTCTGATGCTATCCCTAGGACAGCGACGACACCTTTCGAATTTAAAACTACGATGATGTCTATCGCTCTCTACCAACCATCTTTGGGCTCAGTTGGTTAGAGCGCCGCACTACTAATACAGAGGTCGCTGGGTCGAATCCGGCCAATTGGCATATGGGTGTTTTTTTTTTTTTTCAAAAACGGTGCGCTGGCCATCCTCCAGGGAAAGATAAAAATACCCTACTCCGTTTGTTGCAGATTCTCAATCAAAATTCCATTGTGAATATAACTCTGTGAGGGCAATGCCAAGAAATTCCCAATTTAAGAAGTCGCCATTGGTTAACACATAAAAAAAGAAAAATCTGGCAAAATATTTTTAAAAAAAAAAAAAAATGTTGTCAAGGAATACTGTTTCTTATTCCAACTGTTGGAGCTGAAGTATCAACTCCCCTATGAGGGTTATTGCGTATTTCGTAATGAATAATGTCTATACGAGTCGTATGTGGTTCATGGGAATGCCCATGGCCGACCCACATCACGCACCCTAAATGGGTTGTGGTTGCACCTCCCGTATTGCTGTAAAATATTTTGAATATTTTGGGTGAGTTGTTATATTGAATGGGCTTGGCTGCCAACGTCTGAATATAATGCAAAAGGACTATTACTATTTCCACCATAACACTATATTTTTAATGCAAGTTTTTTGCCATTCCTAAGCTTGTGCTTTTTATGTAAAAATACTAACTGCAATTCAGATGACAAATCAAATGTATGCAGATTGTAACCATGTCCATCTTTCCAATATAGCAAACCACAACAGTACGCAGTGAACAGTACAAATAATGAGGAAATTTGTATCTTTTTTATTTGGTGATTGTTAACTGTCGGGCTTATACTGAAAAGAAACTCCACAACTCGATAAGTGTACCATGCAGGTGAGGCGAAAGGAGATCTAGGATAGGCCACTGATCTCTATTCAATGGATTGGAAACTTGAGCTCCGTTCTTGCAACCACTGACGGCCATATTGGTAATACAAAAAGAGCCCAAGCAAATGGTTAAGAGCCGATCATTTACACAGTGTTTCCTGTGAAATGTGGATAAGCGACGTAACAGAGTACACAATCAATTCAGCCAATTCAGTGAAGCTCAATGCATTTGGAAGTTGTGCACGTATGGGATGGCATGTCCCTAAAATAGGCACTCGAGATACAACTTCTGTTAAACAGGTGTCTCTGGAATGCTATTGTACTGGTAGACCAAGATGTCCACCGGTCGCTTCACTGATCTACTATACAATTACTGTTGTGTAGCCAATCCATTGTATAGGAGATCAGTGGGATAGGCCAACCCAAAAGATGTGACACGTAGGTGACACAAATAAGGGATCTAGGAATGGGCAACAGTGCTATAGAATTATAACTCTATAGTCGCCGTAACAATTGTTTGAACTAAGCGTACGCAGTACCGGCTTGTGCGACCGGTACACAGGCGACGTTGGGCGTATCGCGTACCTATTTTAATTGTTGTGTTTATGCGCTGTCTACAGCAGTCCGACCTTTATGCACACACGCAGCAGATTGTTCCAATCAGTTCAAACAATTATTACTCAAACTATAGTGAAAGTAGGTGTATGTAACAATGACAAGCTGGAAGTTGATAGATCCTTTGATTTGGCATGTCATATATTCTCTCTGTCAACTTAAGTGTATTTGAACACATTTTGTTAGATATTCTTAAAATAAAGCAACAAATCTGTGAATACATGTTAGTATATGTATCTGTTATCAAAAGTATATTTGAACTTGTTGAATATAAGGATACCCCGATGGACAATTAACCATATTGCAGTAAAAAAATTCCAATCAAGTAATTTGACCATGATATTTCACCCCAAAATCTTCATGGTGTAAGACTTGGATGAAAGATTAATCAACCTTATACGTAGTAAAAACCTATAAACCCCATTCAACTCTATACATGTCTGTATTGATTATTTGGTGTAGAAATTACATAGAGTAACCCTCTTCTTTGATGTACTTTTGCTTTGGTTTTGGTCATATGGAGAAAGTTATTTTGAAGAGAAAATAATATGAAGGAAAAAATACAACTTCATATTTTCAATACCTATATATATATATTTTGTATATATGTTTGTAAGTAAATGGAACCATCCATAGGATATGTGGTGTAGAAATTACTAACATGGATATTGAAATGTATGGGATGTCTGTTGCTCTGAATAAATGGACATGAACAAAACTAGCACATTTATCTTTTTTGCAATATTTAAGTGTGCACTGTATTTGGCATGCCTTTTACCGTGCAGTGTGCGTGTGTGTGTGTGACTGTTCTGTGTGACTGTCTGTCTGATCACTGGCACATTGACAACCTTTCTAAAGACATGCACACCTTTTGCAGCCATGTACACCAAATATATCCCTAGTTGCTTATAAATCACAAGTTTTAGTGGGCAGATCTCATATAGCGTTTACAAAGGTGATGCAAGTAATTGTTCCTAAATAAATTCTCTAAGATTATAAAAAAACAGTTCTACATGTGTTGTCACATCTAGTATGTGCACATTAAATACACTATCAGCGATTTATCCGACAGATTTGAAATTTGCCGGTCTAGTTTAAACATGAAGGATAAGTCTGTAGAACTCTCATAAGTTAATTTTTCCAACTGAAGAATTAACAGAAAAGGAAGAAAACGGCAGTGTTCAAAGATACAAATCTCCATTCAATTACGTGTTGTAGAAAGTGTCCGTTCGGACAATTATGACTAAAATAACCGATTTTGTCTTTATTAAGCTGCGTTTGGTCGTATCACTTGCAGGGTATATTAGAATACCAATACTAGTGCCAGATATGCAAAAATCTGATTTTTGATGATTTTTTTGTTTATCTGATTTATCAAATCACTGATAGTGCCTTTAAATAGTGACCAATGGATGTACACCACGTTCCATTAACTCCGGCAAATAATGGCGCTATTTATAAGTAAATCGCCCATTATGAATAGGACAACAGACTTCAGATTCTCTAGGACTGCAGATCCATTGTTGTCCATGATGTTGAAAAGCTTTCATGTGTTGTCATGGTAATCACCACTCAATTTGGATTGAGCTATAGCCTCGCTCTAGAATAAAATAAACTCGAGCTACTTCTGCGAGTTCAATAATTTTGACCGTATATTTCATCATTTATTCAAAAAGGAAACAGACGTACAAAAATCAGGCAAGAAATGTTGCTTGGCAAGCTGTGACCTAACACCTTCGTACAGAATCAAGACCCAAAACTTAATCATGTTAATGTATGACCTATTAAATTTAAAAGTTTGTTCGGCACTGGTTTACCTACATTTCATACATGAATGATTTTCAATTTCTGCTAATAACCCATTAAATTGAATAGAAATGGGGTTAGGCGGCAAGTTACAGGTTTGTTTCTGAACAAGAAAACGCGTAAAAAGGGGGTCTTTTTTCCAACGGGCGATGTATGCGCGTACATCGTTTAGTGTGTCAAAAACAGCAAAATATGGAAAAAAGGGTATGTTTTTACTTAACCCTGAAATTGTCATGTTATCTCATTAAGCAGGGATCAAAATCATCCAAATATTGTAATCGTAACTTCGGAAGTAAAGCAAAGCAAGATAATAAAGGGTATATTTACGATTCAATGCACTGCGTACTTGTTGAGGGTATCATAAACAGACACAAATACTTGTTTAGGGTATGCTTTAGCTTGTTTTTAGTCGGTGAAAATACGTGTTTAGGGTGCATTTTGAAAGTCCTTGTTCACGCATCATATCCACCTTTGAATACAAGTGGCCCCCCGGGCAATAGCCCCATTATTTGCTGAAGTCAATGAATAATGATGCACATCCATTGGTCATTTATATTCAGGGCAAGAATTGAGATGATATAATTCATTTTCTAGAAAATGTGCACATACTAGACTTGAGAACACACGTATACCTGATTTCAATAATTTCAGAAACATTTCCGAAGAATTATGTACTTCCCAGAGGTGCGCCACATTGGTCCTTGTCCGAGCTGCTTTTTCTGTTTGGCCTTATGGCCTAAATGTAACAAATCAATTTAAAATTGAGTGCATTAAAGGGGGATGGCCCAATTTGAGTTGATAAATTTTTCATCTTGGTAGAATGGCCTTCACCCCAAAACCTTATCTGTAAAGTTTCACGCCGATATTTCAACCCGTTTTTAAGTGAGAGTTAAAAACATGATTTTGTAATCTCCATAGATAGAGTACTGTGTAACATTAATATTGGTCGGCCAAAATGGGGCATATTTTCGCTCATAACATCCAAACCAAACATCATTAAGCCCTAAGATTTTACAGGGTAATTGAGAAAAATAGTACCTTTTTTCTGATACCAAAATTTAGACCACTTCTGGTAAAATCTGGGGTCCCTGGGATCGCTATTAGCGATCGGACCTTTAAAGCCACTATCAGCGAGTTCAAAATACAAACAAATCACACCCATTATTCATTGAAGTCCATTTTTGTATTGTTGTATTGGAAATTGTTGTAGTAAAGACCCCTGGAAGTGACTAAGCGTAACATGTTGTATTTGTCAAGAAATGACAAATTTTTTGTGCTTTGTTTATGAATAAAAGACGGGATCCGACTTTTTTACGTCTAGAAACAGTCGTAAATGCCATTTTCAGGAGTACTTTAAAATGCTTAAATGTCTCTTTTCACAACTGTAATATAAGTTGTAGGTATGACCAAGCACTAGCAATTTAGAGATAAAAGGGCATTTTGAATTTGAAAAAAAATGACTGATAGTGGCTTTAATTTTGAGGTTTGGTCTTGCTGCACTTTTGTAGGCAGAGTGCATCACAACATTAAAATATGTCAACATTTTGTCTAACCGGTTTATTTCTTGCTTTCTATCATTCCATTAAGTATTTATTCACCACAAGCTGAAATTTGGTTTTGCGTAGTTGACACAAATGACCATATATGAAATTCCAGGAAGCTTAACCATAATAGGTTAAAGGCACTATCAGTGATTTGCTAAATCAGAAAATCGAACAAATCATCAAAAATCAGATTTTTGCATGTCTGAAACAAGTATAGGTATCCTACCATACCCTACAAGTGATAGAACCAGAAGCAACCTAATAAGGACAAAATCGGATATTTTAGTCCTTCGGACACTAACTGCAACACGTAATTCAATGGAGATTCGTATCTTTGAACACTGCCGTTTTCTTTTTTATCAATTCTTCAGTTGTAAAAAGTAAGTTACAAGAATTCTACAGGCTTATTCCTGCAAATTTCAAATACTTTGACATTTATTTATTTATTTTATTTAACTTTCTTTAGGCAGGGTAGCCCCTTCAGTGATAAGAGCACTGATTTCCAAGGAGGCCCTGCATATATACACATTGTACAGAATGAACTTGTACAGACATTAACATAAGATAAAAAAATACTAAACACAGAACAAAATAAAATAAGCAATGAGTATAAATGAAACTATAGACATCTACAGTAGTACAAAATATTCTTATGTGGGATTTACAAATGTAGATGCTTTAAGCTGAGATAGACTCATTGTATTATAGTTACAGCGGATATCAGAAGGAAGACTGTTCCATATTTTGGTTGCTCTCATATGGAACGTACGTTTCCCTGCATTAAGGTTCCAAGGTGGTTCATACTAACAGTTTGTGGTTTGACTTCTGGTACCCTTAAAATGAACCGAGTGCATAAAAGTGAACTGAGAGGAAAGGTAACCTGGGGCAAAACCTTTGAAGCATTTAAAAATAAGCATTAGCATGTGGTTATACAACCGATCATTAAGTTTGTTCCACTGCAGTGTACACATCGTCTTTAACAGGAGTTCTAATGTCAGCTGATAAAATTATGCGAGCTAATCTATTTTGAAGAACTTGAAGTGTATTCATAAGATTGTTAGTACAGTTAGACCAGACAGGGCTGCAATAGTCAAAATGTGGCATGACAATTGAATTTGCAAGCATAACAAGAGTATCTTTTG